>SZWC01000923.1:162379-179504 GCA_023375785.1 Penium margaritaceum
GACTCTCGTGGACCTGTTCTCATCCTCAAGGTTTCATCCCATCCTCCCCCTGGAGAAGTTAGTCCTTCAAGTCCATTCTTTGGACTGTCATGTATCTGTATGCCTCATGGCGCATGCACCCCTCTGAGTAGCAGGCCTTTGCCCCTCCCCGTCTTGGTGTGGAACAGGATGACATCACAACTCGGCGGTGGTTGTCGCAACTTCTTGTAAATGTGGGGCCACCTGCTCCCATCCACCCATCTCATCGGCAGGCCATGGCTGCGGGCATGCCAGCAGTGCCGGCACCTCCGCCAGGAAGTGCTATTCCGCAGATGGACCAAATAGGCGGGCCTGGTCAATGACAAGGTCTCGAAACACGGTACAGGGAGGCTTGCGTACCTCAAGCATGCGAGGCCATGCTGCCATGGATCAGATGATGTGACAATCATTTCCAGCAGGGAGCTGAAATTTTCTAAAGGGTGAAGTCCACCAAAGTTAACATTGACTTTTGTTTCTTCACCTACCGACGCAACAATAGTGTGCACCTTAGAGCATACATGATTCGACAAGGCGGCACCTAGCATGCAAATGTGATGTGTCCAGCAAGATTTTGAGGCTCTAGGAACACCCACAATTATGTGACAGAACCTGGTAAGTGGGATGCCTGGCTTGTGAATCTTTTTTCACATCTGTAACAGCTGCAGTGGCAGGTTCGACTGCAGTGATGTCAAGTCAGACGCGAAATTAAGATGACCACGGATGGGAGCACGGATTTAGCTGGCCCCTGTTGCAAATGTTGTTGTGATAGGTATTGCTGAAGTAAGCGTTTTACACGCTGTTCTGCACTCGTCAAGCTGGGATTCTTCCTGAGTGCAATGAAATGGCTAACCATGTGCGTGGGAACCATTGGAAAGTGCTCTCCTCAGAATTAGTAATACATTTGTCTTGCATTGGAGCAACTGCCCAACTCCGATGGTGGCTGAGCTGTTACACGTCACTGCTGCCACAGAAAATCACCCACTCATGAATTCCCTCTGGTATGTACATGTAGCAGCAGATAACCAGTGGATTCCTGAGTTTACTTTTCCAGACATGGTGCTTACTCCACTCGCAGACATTCCTCCACCAGGTACACATGTCTATCGAGGACATTTGAGGTACATTTTGTTCACCAAGTAGGATATGTACAGAGATGAGCATATTTAGTCAAGTTCGACACCAGAGACCAAAGCAGTCTCACTGGGAGGACCTTGCCATCCCTCCCAGATCTGTCCTAGTGACTGCATGCCCCCATCGCCCAGCCTGTGACAGTTGTGAGAAGTTCTGAACAGGGTGGATAATGAAACAGGGTTAAAAATTTTCCTGATACAGAGTGTCATGGTGCCAGACTAAGTAACTTCCAACGCAACCAGCAGAGAGTGCACAACCAAATATTCACTGATGGTGGCCCTCTGCCATGGGTCAGTGCAGTAAGGACCACCTGTTCCATCACTTGTCAAGCAGCTGGGAGCTAAATAGGACTGTTTCCAGTCCAAACAGCGTACGGTGAAGTCTGTCTGCACAAAACTGGTTTGGAGGCTTAAAAAATGCTCCATGAAAGGTGGCCTGTCACTTGCAGACCATGACTTCAGAAGGGCCGACGGCCAGCAAAAAATGTATGATCAGGGTGATTAACCCGCATCTGCTTCACCCAATCGCTGGCAGCGTGGGCCAAGCTTGTTGCCTGCCAACCGTCCGTCCAGAGTGACCCCCAGGCCCTGTAGGCACAGAACCCAAATGGAAACAGTGCCATTGGTCCTTCATAATATTCAGAGTCCGTTCCTCCTCGTTCTTGAAATGCAGGGTGCTGGAGAAGATTGGACGGTGCTATCCAGTACTCCTCTCTGCATAGTTGGCACGTCTCTGCAACAAAAAGACACAAATGCTGAACACCAACAGCTTCTTGAACAAACATAGGCAGTGCCCTTTCCTAGAAGCGAAGTCAACATACCTGATGGATGCGGAAGTGGAGTTGAGAGACTGTGGAAAGTGAGGAATGATGCCCCGAGTTCAGCCCGAGACAAAGAGGTTGGCAGAGAACAGGACGGATACCTGTCATTTTACATGTGACACAAGTAGGACTACTGTTTTCTGCCGAGTCACTGATGCAAAGTGGGCAATTCACGGATAGGAGGACAACTCAGGTAATTCGAAAGTGGAAGGGACATGTACTGAGTTCAAAGTTGAGTGGAGACAGAGGAACTATGGACAGTGCTAACCCCACACCTGATCTAACCACACCATCGACCCACATAGGCAACAACAGCCAACAGCAAGGCAAAAGTGTTCAGGCGTGGAGAAACTAGGCTCGCAGCCTGATTGGCGCAAGCTGCTGGTTCTGTTCCCCCATTATCCTAGCATTGTACACAGATCACACTGTGGCACTGCCACCTTACCATGCTATTGAGAACCAGCTTGAAGGATGAAGATCCAGACTCCGGGACGTTGCCAGGACACTGTGTTCGGTCATTAACTCACTCACCTGCAAGGTCAAGTAACTCGTGAGGTTTGAGTTTTGGACGTACTGAGGTGAGCGGCACTGTAAAATCGGCGCTATGGACACACTGAAGGTGTTCTCCAGTGGGCAAAAGGGGTGGATACCTTGTCAAAGAGCGGTGGCCTCAGGTGTGGACGCTCTTTTTCAAAAAACTGAAAGCAAAGCTGACCACCCCCGCAATCTGGGCACGAGTTTCTTAGGTTGTCTTGTGAATACAATGGCCACTCTGCCGTTTGTGCTGGTTCGCAGTCTTGCAGATGACTGCAGCGCAATACGTCGACCTGGTCGTCCTCAAGTTCGGGTACCTGCCAGTCCTCCAGTTCAACACTTGACCAGTCCGGACAACTGCCCTGTTGCCGATCGCTGGTGTCACTGCTGTCGCTGCTGGAGTCGAGGAGGTCAGAACCGCCAAAGTCGCTCTCAGACCTGCACCTTGTACTGAAACATGGCGTTAGCAAGTGAGGCTAAGATGTGTCTCCGGTCTATTTAGGGCAGCGAGCGTCAAGCTAGTGTACCTTGACTCGCACGGACTTGAGTCGTCTTCCCTCGTGAAAAGCTGGATCCCAGACAGGTATGGAACATAGAACTGGGTGACGTGATTCGCCCCGCCAGTAGAAATGGGTACTCCTACTCCGAAGCAGCTGGGCTCCTCAAAGGAATCCCATAACTCACGTAGCGAAAAAAAAGGGACCCGTGACTCGCCCTCCCGGAAGGGCCCGCCAAGAGCTTCATCCTGAACCACACGGGCAACACCAGAAGCGGTTTCAGACCCGGCCACCTTCCGCCGCCGCCAGGGGAACATCTGCCTAGACACGGCTTAGAGAGTCCACGCGAAACATAATCACCTTCGTGATGTAACGGAGCTTCGCCCGCGGGGTCACGTGAGCAACGAAGCTAGCCAGATTTCCAAACGTAAGTCGTGAATCCTGTTCCACAGCGGCTGCCATGTCGCTCACTCTCACTCTGCTGCCTCCGGGTTGCAGGCGGCACCTTTCTAAAGAAGACTGCATGATGATGCTCCCTGAAAGTACAGCTGGCCTGTCGTTGCTGGTTGATACCAAGTTGAAAGCCCCAAACCACTACTCCCTCCGCTTGCAAAATCGGACACTAGTCGGCAGGAACAACTCGCAAGTCACGGTCCGGTGATCACAAAATTGCAGGTCTGCCGTCCAGCTTAGAGAGTCGGCACACTCAAAACTAGTACTTGACAGGAAAGACAAAGGGCATGAGGCGAATGCAGCCCTGACGTCTTGGGGTCGTTCGTCTGAAGCCCTAAGAGCCAGTGTACACGTCACCATGTCGTTCACCTGCGTGGAATTCAGCAGCAGGCTTGCCGCACTTACCAAACAATACACAATTTCCAGAATAAATTGAAGAAAACCTGTGGTCCGCTGGTGCCTTACGTAAACCGATCGACCCCCGAAATCCGTGCTCCGCGTCGGCCGTCAGACAGATTGCAAAAGTTTTTGGCCGACTTCTTCACCTATGAGAGCTCAAAAACACAGATCGGGTTTGCGGTCATAACGGGAACGCAGGGCGGCTAGGCACGGTGCGCGAACGGCGAACGCCAGCATGTATTTTATTGGTGCGCAACGAAAGCATTGATTCATAGGTCCAGCTTGGCGCCTGGGCTGCCGACTCGACTCTAAATCAGAAACATGAGCAAGAGACTCAGATAGTGTACGTGTGTTTTTCCCAACTGACTGAGACTCTGGAGCAACACCAGTGCCAAAGATGTATGGGGGTTGAACCCATATCCTAATGGATCAATCAATAGGTGTGCGTATGGCTCTAACCAAAAAACAAATTATTAGATAATATTTAATTTATGAATCTTCCTATTAATTTATTCCTCTAAAAAGGCATGATTCCATTTTGGATTCCTTTCACAAAACATGTCAAAAACATAAAATTCTGTTACTAAATCTTCATTGGCACGAATATATAATTTAATAATTTTAATAATTATATTTTAACGGAAATACATGGTGTTTTACAAAACATTTCCCTACACGAATTTTAAATAAGAAAAAGGTTACATACTAGTTTGAAGCATGTGCATGCCCTTCAAACTCACAGTAATACCTTCTGGAAAATTTTTAATGACAAACTCATAGTGGCAGCAGAGGCAAATTTGGTGGTCGTTGCTTTGGATGAGGCCAGGACAGGGTGGATGTAAGGCACTTCCTTCCTCCTCTTCGTTCGCACCCTAGACAGTGACATGGACATGCTCGAAATTGATGGAGAAAAAATTCCGGACCCAACAATAACACTTGTCTTGCCTGTACTACGCATGACCACTAGGCTCACACCTCTTACACGCATGGACGGTCCTCATCCCCTTTTGCCTTGAGCTCCATTGGTCAACTTTTTGTGTATACTTGTGGGATCTACATTACGTAGGCCTTTTCCACTACCTTGCACATGTGCTAAATGTGTGCCATATGGATCGCCGCTCCTTTATGGCACGCCTTCATATACCAGTGCAACTTTGTCGTCCTACTTCCCCAAAATGTGCTTCTTTTCATCTCCTATCCATCTCCTACGGTCTTCCTTCGTCATCACGCACCCATTTGAGTGATTCACTCTAGATGACCAAGACATGGAATTCAGGTGTCGCCACGGCACAGCCATTCTCACTCTCTAGACCAGAGGTTGCATTGTTTCTTGTCCTTGATTACGATTTTCACCATCTCCTCTCGAAGTCAGGATTTTCCACCCTCTGTTCTTTCGAGGCCACATCCTTCATGACATGGATGGAGAACGGCATATATAACAACTCTCTCCTATGAGAGGTCACCCCATTTGAGCGTTACCGTGACGATCATATTGACCTTTTTCTCACTTGCATTTGGGGTTGTATCATCTCTTTTTAGCTACCAAAGTATCAATGAGACGGCGGTCGTTGTCTGCACCAATGTTTTGGGGTCTCTCTGTCTTTCCAAGGCTAGGGAATATTTTTCAAAAATTCCCTAGCCTAGTGTGTTCCCTAGTGTGTTCGTTTCATGGAGTCTCAAGGCGATTCTCCTCCCTTGCCCTCCTCCACTGGTTCGAGGGATGTGTCTTGCCATGTGCCTCATCATTTTGGCGGTGCTATGTGTCGGAACCCACACATCCGTTCATGTCTTCCTCTTCTCAAATTTTTCTACTTTAGTCCTCCACGTCTCCCATTCCCTCATTATTGTCCTCCCTTCTGCCCTTGTCCACTCCGTCTCATTGCATGTCTCTTGTGGTCTATGTCTCTTTTTAGTCCCCTCTCATTTCTCCCCTTATGCCACCTCTTGTCCCTCCTATTGAGGACTCTGTTGCACAATTCGCAAAGCTCAAGCATTACATACCTTGCGAGAGACCGTGTTCACCTTCCTCTTACTTAGGGAGTCCTTCATTATCTCAGGATTTCACGCGGTCTAGTAACCGTGCAGCACTTGTCGCACGGATCGTGAAAACCTTTTGCTCTCGTCCCACTTGTTTGGATGAACTCGGTCTTGCTCCAAATGTACATCCAAAATCTGAGAACTGGTTCTCCTTTAATAGCTGATGAGTTTTTCTATGTGATTCACATGACTCTCTCTCATGAAATGTTGCAGAACATTTTGTGACAGGTGTCCATAGATGCAGGGTCTTTCCCCTCTCCCGACTAATCCATTCTCTGTCCATCAGGCGCGAGATGTCGTCAAAAAGAAATTCATGGAAGAGGACCACGAGCCATGCCTACTCCAACGAGCGTGGGACCATGTAACGAGCGTGGGGCCATGCAACGAGCATGGGGCCATGTCTACGAGCAACACATCCCTTCTTCCCTCTCTTCCAAGAGACAATATTACCACCAACAGGAAAATTGTAGCATGTATGGCTATAAGCACGCTCCAACGAACGTGGGGCCATGCTTACTGCAATGTGCGTGGGCCTATTGGAGTATTATTGTACTTGGCTCATGTATGTGCCCGAGGATATGGCTGTCTCGCTTGTTAGAGCACTTGCATGTCCCCATTGGCTGCATCATCCTCCATTGCAACAACCAAATAATAATCTTCAATGTATAGCATGATGGCATCTACTAATCATGCATAAAATACAGTGTGGAATATCTATTGATTCATGAGCGCATAGCGTCTTGAGCGGTCTAGGTCTATATGTCTACAATCTTTGGTACAGTATCAATTTCTAGACCAAAGCTCTCAACAATACCTTGTGCTAGAAACTAGTCTAGAGCGGCTGGTTGGGGAGTCAGCAAGGTTGGAGTAGGCATGGCCCCATGCTCGTTGCTTTTCATTGCTGTCCCCTCTAGCTACTCTGAGACTTGTGAGAGGAAAACTGCGCGCTGAGGAGTCTGCACCAGAAATGCAGGCAGAAACAAAGAATGAATGATTAGCAACTGAGAATGACTGGAATTGAGAGACCCCTGAAAGAACTAGGCATAGCTCAGCTCTGTCGAGCTTCTTACTCAAGCTACCAACTAGTCGGGAAATTCTCTATTTTCTGGCACGCTATGTTTTCTCGATGAGCCCTGCCTGGCAACCTACAGCTCCAAACCCAGTCGTCGTCCGTTTTCCCTCAAAATTGGACCATACCAAAATACCCACATTGCGAACGCACTCGTGTGGTCAGAATCATCAGAAAAACAACAACAAGGAGTTATGGCAACCTGAACCCAAGCAACGCCTAGGCCAGAAAAACCCCAACCACAACTGTGTCTGAAAAATCTGAAACTCGGACCCTAGAGTATACATGACGCTGCGAGTACAACTGCGCAGTCAGATCTGGCACAGGACGCGTGCGGGCAGCATCTGCGGAGGCAGTGACTGCCAGCGGCGTGACTGCTGTGGAGGTCCGCCGATGGAGCTGGGCACGTCGCACGCATGAGGGAAGAGGCTCCAGCAAGACGCGTGGAGACCTCAGCGTGCGTGGGCTCCACCGAATGATGCTCCACCAGCGTCCTGTCTCGCCGTCATTCATCTGTACACCGATGTACACATGCCGGGAGGACACAACAGAGCACAATGAGAGGTGCGCAAAAACCAACACTCCCCCATGACTCACAGGCCAGTGCACATGGGCGGGCTACGGCACATCCATCAGACGGGCTGACTCCCCCAGGACAGGCAGGTAGATTTGTAAGTACGGGCAGAGAGGTCAGCTCACGGACGCACACCGACCGCAGTCACAGCCTTCTTGAACGAGTCACACTTCAGTGCCTTGGTCAAGAAGTCAGCCAATTGCTGTGCTGTCTCAACCCTCACGATGTTGAAGCTGCCGTCATGCAACAATGAACGCACATAGTGATACTTGACATTGATGTGCTTTGTGCGTGTGTGATGCACGCCGTCATTGTCGGCAATGGCCATGGTACTCTCATTGTCACAGTGCAACGTGATGGACACGACGGACTGACGCAACTCGGACAATAGGCGACGCAACCACATGCTTTCACATGTGCCAGAGCCAAGGGCCTAATACTCATCCTCAGTAGTGCTACGTGCAATGCATCCTTGCCTGTCACTACACCAGGATACAACCGTGCCGCCAATGAGAAAGATCCTGCCAGTGCAACTCCGGACTGTCGGCCCAGTCACTGTCGGTGTAGCCTATTACAACCAAAGACGATTGTTGACAAAACATGAGGCCTCGCCGTGGAGTCAAAACGACATAGTGTAGTACTCGGATCGCAGCATCAAAGTGGAGGTGACGCAACTCTTGGGAGAGCTGAGCCAGGAGGTTGATGGCGAACGAGATGTCTGGACACGTCTTCATAGCCAGGAACATTAGGGACCTAATGACGCATAGGTACGTGGTCACGTCAACTGGCTCCTCCACCACGGCTGGATCAAGGCTCTTCAGTTTTGAATGGCCGTCAGGTGACATGGGTGAGGATGCGCTCGACACAAGGGGCAGGTCCTCGGCAAAACGAGCGAACAGGGTCTGGACGTAGACGACATGGTGGACGTGTAGGACACCCTGGGAGCGATCATGCTCGAGCTCCATTCCCAGGAAATCTTGGGCAGACCTGAGGTCCTTCATCTGGTAGGCGGTATGCAGGTAGGTCCTTGACGCGCTGAATGCAGTTGCATTCGACGATGCGATGAGGAGGTCGTCGACGTAAACCAGGACAACGGCGAAGGTATGACCTCGTGGACTGATGAACAGTGCGGGGTCTACAGTGCTGCAAAGGAGGTTGCCACAGAAAAACGTGCGACTGATCTCCTAGTTCTAGCACTGAGGCGTCTGCTTCAGGTCATAGAGGGCCTTCTGTAGCCGCCAGACCTTGCCAGTGCCATCGTTGAACCTTGGGGGCTGCACCATGTAGATCTCCTCGCCTTCCAACGAGCCATGGAGAAAGGCATTGCTCACGTCCATCTTGCAGCTCCCATCCGTGATGGGAAACCAGGCCGAAGAGCGCCCGGCTAGTGGACAAATGGCCAACCGGGACATATACCTAGTCATAGTCGACCCCAAGGACCTGTGCAAACCCCTTGGCTATGGGCCTCGTTGGTCTTCCACTTGTGCTGGAAGACCCACTTGGCGCCGATGGCTTTCCGGCCGGAAGGAAGGTCTACGAGGTCATAGACGTGATGCTGTCGGATTGCGAAAAGCTCATCTGCGCACACAACATCCAAGTATGAGGCCTCAGGGAAAGTACGAGCCTTGCGGAAGGTGGCTGGGTTGTCCGCGTGTGCTGTGGAGCGGACTGTGAGAGCTTATGCGTCCTAAGCCCCAGGTGGGACGTGTGCAAATGTGGCTGTGATAGCTTGTCAGTGCACCTGATGGAGCATGACGTAGCCTAGTGTGGAGCCCGGGTGGAGGTCTGCAATAACGGTCGATGTGGTTAGGTCGAGGGCCTTGGTGCCAAGGTCCCCACTCATGACTGTGGAAGCAGGTCTGTCGAGAGGCAACAAGACACGTTTGGCGACAGGGGGCCGAGGTGCCAAAGGACGCGATGCTACGGTCTGCATGCTCGCTGGCGGCCTGGGTTGGAGGCTACCATCCAGGCCATGCGTGTAACGCGGGACGGGAGACGGCACAGCAGGGGTAGTCGGGAGTAAGTCAGAGGAATTAGCAGAGGCGGACAGGGCTGCTGAGTGACCAGCGTACGCGAAGGAGGCTGCCCGCCCAAAAGGACCAGTGGACGCGGACGGGGTTGCTGGTCATATGGGACCAATGGACGTGGACGGGGTTGTCGGCCCGGAGGGACCAGCAGACGCGGACGGGGCTGGCGGCACAGAGGTATCAGCGGACGCGGATGGGACTACCGTCTCGGAGGGATCAGCGGAAGCGGACGGGGCTGCCGGCCCAGAGGGAACAGAAGACGCAGATGGGACTGCCGGCCCAGAGGGACCAACGGACGCGGACGGGGCTGCTGACCTAGAGGGACCGGCGGACGCGGACGAGGCTACCAGTCCGGAGGGACCAGTTGACGCGGACGGGACTGTCAGCCCGGAAGGATTAGCAGGCGCGGAAGCAAATGCCCGTTCAAAGGGGCCAGTAGACGCAAGTGGTGCTACCAGCCTGGAGGGACTTGCGGGTGCGGGCGATGTATCGCCCGAAAGCGGAAGGAAGGAGGACAAACTCACCACTCCTCCATCCGACGGAAGGGACATCGACGAGCCGGAGCGAACGAGGTCGTGAGAAAATAGCTCCTCAGAGAAGAGAGTGTCGCATGACTCGATGATGCAATGCCGGGAGGGATCCCAGAAGTGCCAGGCTTTGGACTGGCGGGAGACACCAAGGAAGGTGCAAGGACTCCGGCGGGGGGCGAGCTTGCCGCCTTGTTGCGGGATGTGGAACCACACAATGGCCACGTAGCCCTAGACGCGGGCCGGGCAGAGGTGAACCTGCTCACCGCACCAGTGCTGGCGGAGAAGGGGTCCGTGGGGAATCATGTAGGCCATGGCCTCGAAGTAGAAACCATCAGAGAGACCAGACTCAACCCGCATGGTGCGAACGGCATAGACCATGGTTCAATTCCACCGCTCGGAGATGCCGTTCTGGGCTGGTATTTAAGGCACCGATGTTTCATGATGGATACCACGAGAGGCAAGGAAGGTCGTGGTCTCCCCCATGAACTTGCCGCCGATATCAGAGCGGAAGTGGCAAAGAGCACGAACACACTCGCGTTCCACACGGACAAGCCAACCCCGAATGGTGGGAGCGACATCGCTCTTCTGCCAAAGGCAAAAGACCCAGCGGTAGGGAGATTAGTCGTCGGTGAGGGTGAGGACATAACATCCGTGCTCCCCAACGTACTCCGTGTGCAGGGGACCCATGACATCGGAGTGGACCAATTCAAGAGGGGCAGACGCACGAGAGGAGGACAAAGGGTAATTGGACCGGTGCATCTTCCCCTGAGCGCATTCAATGCACTCAATGGGACACGACAGGAGAAAGGAGGCCGGGTCAGGTCCCGTGGCCGACTGGGTGCAGAGCATGTTATCGACAACAACAAAGTGGATGTGGCAAAGGCGGCAGTGCAAGAGGCATGTGTGCTGTAGAGAGAGTGTACTAATGAAAAACACATGGCTTGTGTCGTTCGACGGGGAGGGAACGAGGGGAAGGGAGGACAGGCGAGGTATGTTCCACAGGTTGCCACAGGCTGTGGCGTGCAGGACGACATGACCGGACGGACACAACGACACAGTGCCAACGCCATGCGAGTGCAGTATGTCCATTCTCATGCAGTCAAGGGCGGTGACAGACAAGAGGCTGAGCTCAAGACCGGGGAAGAAGAGAACATCGGTCACAAAGACATCCCCAATGGGACCACGGAAACAAACAACGCCAACACCGGAGACAAGTAACACATGTTGAGAGCCCGTCCGGGCGCCGCACACATCGCCAACTGGACCAAGTACATTATAGGCCTCGCGAGAGGCCGTCACGTGATGCGTGGCCCCGAAGTCAATGATCCAAGTCTCGGCAAGATCTTGGACGGGTGCCGCCAGGCCGCTAACAGTCACAAGGCAACAGGCAAGAGACACGGATGCGGTGGACGAGTTATGGTTAATCACCCTTAATTCATACACTTGACAATTGGTGTATCAAAAAGTGTACTCCTACATGCAAACATTTTAAAAAAAAATTCAACATCAATTCATGTGACTAGAGCCCATGTAAACATTCATTGTATAAGGTGTTAGCTATTATGGATTATATGTACTATGTACTAGTTTTTGTTTGAAGTTCATGTTCACTGATATGTTCACTTCCTAATACATTTGTCGATTCACAGTTTCATGGGTGAGGTGACTGGTCATATATGCGGTGGACGGGGGCGCAAACCTAGACTGCGAGTCATCAAGTCATGCAACGTCATCAAAGAGAAGGACAAAAGAGGAGGGCATGGGAGAGGACGGGATGGACAAAGAAGGAGGACACGATCGTACCTCAAACTCAGTCATGCATGGCAAGACAAGTGGACATGAGGTGACACAACTCGCACTTTCCTTGGGGGGGAGGGCGAGGCAGGCCGAGCTAGAGCGCGATGAACTGCTCCAACTGGCGCTCACATGTGGAGGGCTCGACGGCGTAGACTGAATACGGTATGACAACACCGGAACTTATAAGAGAAGAGGGCTGTGCCGGCGATGGAAGGGGAGGCACCAACGGCTACGGATAGTACTGCTGTAGGGCCGACGACGGCGGGACCGGTGCGAATGGTGGAGGAGTGGAGCTGCTTGACGAGGTGGAGGCATCAGAGGTTGCGACGGCCACAGCAGCAACAATGAGACGACGCTCACGCTGGCGACGCATGGTGGCGATGACGCACGCCTCATCTGTCGGGAGCGGGCATGTGTATCACCCGTGCCCAGGCTGGCCACAGTTGTGGCAGTCTGAGCCACCACCACTGGACCCCATCGGGTGCTGCTACTGGACCTTGCCCTTTTTGCCCTTGCGGTTCTTCTTCCCTGACAAGGAGGAGCTGGTGGACGCAGTTGTGGTAGGAGCAGCGACAGCCATGGAGGCGATGGCAGGGGAGGCGAGGACCTCTGTGCGCTTGATGTGCAACTCCAGACGAGCGTCCTCAATCTTGAGGAATAGCTCGTATGCCCAGGGCATGAGGGTGCTTTGGGCCGCCATCGTGGTGAGGAAGTCCTGGGAGTAGTGCACGAAGAGGTCGACAAAGATGGCGGTGGCTCCGCGCTTGGTGGTCAGCCACGCGACAAGAGGGGGTGGGGCAGCATCACCCAGGTGGCGGAGGATGTCCTCCGCCTGCTGCCAGTAGGAGGTGACTGACATTGTCTGCCCCATGTGGAGGGAGTTCAACTCCGTAAGCATGCGGCTGGTCTCGGCTTTGGTGGAGAGGCGATGCGGGCGCGTGAGGACGTGTCACGCAGTTGTAGGGTCTGGAATCCTGCCAGTGGTGAAGCCGCCGAGGAAGGGCTCAATGGAGAAGCGTGCAGTTGGAGGGGCGACGGGGACGAGGACACGCACGGTGCGACCAACATCATGCAATCGGTCGGCCTGGATGGAGTCGTATGGGAGGATGTAGTATGGCCATAGGCCGTCACCCTGCGCCCACATGCGGAAGCTTAGCTCCCAGCTCCGAAACTACTCGCCGGCCTGGAGCGGCGGGGAGGGGGACTCAAAGTCCTTTGGCCTGCGGCTGGCACCCAGAGTGGGACCAAGGACTGAAGAGACGATCTGACGTTGGCATTGGTTCTGTTGTTGCGCCAGGTAGTGCGTGGCGGCAGAGACAGTAGGACTAGCATGCCCGCAAGGAAGAAAGGGCGGCGGGACGCTAGCATGACTCCGTGGTGTCGGCGGCTACAATGCTAGGAGCTCTTACGTCAGGGCTGCAAGCTGTTGGCAAATGACGCCCAGAGGGTCTGGCAAGCCAGTGGGGTTGGCGATAAAGCTTGCGAGTTGTTGTTGTTGTTGTTGTTGTTGCTGCTGATTCTGCTATGGCTGGTGCTGCTGCTGTAATTACATCTGCTACTACGGCTGCTACTGCTTTTGCTACTGCTACCGTGGATGCTACTATTGCTGTAGCGGCTGCTGCTGCTGTTGCTATGGTAGTTGCTGCTGCAGCAGCGGATATTGCTGTTGTTGTTGCTACTGTTACAACTACTGTTGTTGTTGTAGCTGCTGCAGCTACAGTAGGAAGGGGGGACCAGTGGGTCCTCCAACAAAGGAGGACCCACTCCCCTCCCCACTGGGGCTTTCAGTCATGGCCCTGTTTTTCCTTTAGTTTTTTTTGGTTCTGTTGCTGACATCAGTAGTGATTTCAGCAGTGATGTTGGTTCGCTGATGGTGACGTCAGTAGCGGTTCGCTGTTGCTCACGTCAACAGCGGAGTGTTGCTGTCCTTGCAGATGCTGTGCTACTGTTGCTGCTGCTGTTGCGGTGACTGCAGCTGCGATTGCTGTGGTTGGTGCGACTGCTGTGGCTGATGCGGCTGCTATGGCTCTTGTGGCTGCTGCGGCTGTTGCGGTTGCTGTAGTTGTTGCGGCTGCTGTGGTTTTTGTAGCTGTTGCGGCTGTTGTGGCTTTTGCAACTGTTGCGACTGTTGCGGCTGCTGTGGCTCATCACGAATACTCCAGCTGCTGTGACTGTGTGGCTACTGCGGCTTCTACGGGTGCTGCGGCTGCTACGGCTGCTGTGGCTACGGTGGCTACTGTGGCTGCTGCTTCTGCCGCGGCTGCTACGGCTGTTGCGCCTGTTGCGCCTACTACGGCTGCTACGGCTACTACGGCTATTGCGACTGCTACGATTGCTGTAGCAGCCACAACTACATTGCTACTTTTGTTTGCTGCTTTGGCTCTGCTGCAGCCGCAACTGCTGCTTTGGCTGTTGCGGCTCTACTACGGCTGTAGTAGCTACTGTGGTTGCTACGGTGGCTGCTACGGCAACCGCGACTGTGCTGTTTCTGCTCTCGCAGTTGCTGTAGTGCTAGGTGTTGTTGCGGCCACGGCGGCAGGAGCAAGGTAAGGAAGGGAAGTAGGGAGGCAAGGGACTTCCCTTGTCTGGTGCCGTCACTTCGTGCGCGGTGCCGTCACGGCATCACCCGTCAGTTCACCGGCCGCGAGTCTGCCAACACTACCGTCGTCGCGGGGTCAGTGCTGCTGGAAAAACTTTCGGCTGCATTTCCCCCGTGTCGGGATTGTTTTCACGACGCCACCCGGCGGATTATCTCTGCCAGAAAAAAATCCTGTAGAGTTTCCCCTACACCGGCGCGTTTCTAGGACCGTCGACGTAGACTGGGACCTGTACGCCTCGCTACTGCTTAGATCTACTGCTTCTGCTTCACTCTGACTCTGATACCATGCTAGAAACTAGTCTAGAGTGCATGGTTGGGACTGCAACAAGGTTTGAGTAGGCATGGCTCCATGCTCGTTGCTTTTTACTGCTACCCCCTCTAGCTACTCTGAGGCTTGTGAGAGGAAAACTGCGTGCTGAGGAGTTAGCGCTAGAAATGCATGCTGAAACTGAGAATGAGTGATTAGCAACTGAGAATGAATGGAACTGAAAGACCCCTCATAGACCTAGTCCTAGCTCAACTCTGTAGAGCTTGTTACTCAAGCTACCAAGCAGTAAGGAAATTCTCTATTTTCTGGAAGGCTGAGTTTTCTCGGTGAGCCGTGCCAGGCAGCCGACAGCCTAAAACTAGGTCGTCGTCCGTTTTTCCTGAAAACTGGACCATACAAAAAAAATCCACACTGCGAACGCGGTCGTGCGGTCAGAATCATCACAAAAGATAGCAGCAAGGAGTTATGACAACCTAAACCCAGGTAGCACCTAAGCGAGTATCACCCCAACCACAACTGTGTGTGAAAAATCTGAAACCCGGACCATAGACTAGACATGACGCTGCGAGTGCAAAGGCACGGTCAGATCTGGCATAGGACGCGCGTGGGCAGCATCTGCGGAGGCAGTGACCGCCAGCGGCGTGATTGCTGTGGAGGTCCGCCGATGGAGGTGGGCACGTCACAGGCCTGAGGGAAGAGGCTCCAGCAAGATGCGTGGAGACCTCAGCGTGCGTCGGCTCCACCGGATGACGCTCCACGAGCGTCCCGTCTCGCCGCCAGTCATCTGCATGCCGATGTACACAAGCCGGGAGGACACAACAGAGCACAATGAGATGCGCAAAAACCAATGCCTTGCTCAAAACAATTGTAAATAATCGTGAAATGTTACACGATTGTAATGTTAATGAATTTTGTATTGTACATGCATTTGCTCATCCTCCTCGTGAAGCCTTTCCTCTGTTAAAAAGGCTCTCACTACTGTGCCTTTTGTTCCATGGTAGCATGTGCATCTTTGAATCGTTGAGAAGTGTTGTCGTATGTGTAAAACGTCAACACACGCATACATGTTATCTACCACTTAAACAAAAAGCAAGTAACTGGAAATTGAGGAATTCATTGTTGAAGACTGCTCTTGGCGCAACATGTTCTTTAGTGAAGAAGCCCACAAAGGCTATGGCAGTGCTCGAGCATGACGCCATGGATTCCATGCCAAGTACAAAATGTGCCGATCAACAAGTTGGGCTACGCCTTGTACGTGAGTGGGTTCAAAATGGAATAACGATGCGTGCACCACACACGTAGGTCGTGAATATGTATGTACAAACACGTCACAAGCTCATGAAACGCCTCAAGTCCATTCCGATTGTCAGTCGATACACCAGCAATCATCTACATTCTTCATCCTACCAATAGACCATTTCTTGAGACCACTGTCAAGCCGGCAACACAAGATGTGAACTACATGAAAGTAGTGACAAGCATTGTGTTTCAAACTGAACTACAAATGTATAGAAGAAATCCAAGCATCGGGAACTCACATCAACAAAAGTTTTGCGATATGATATTTTATTCATTGAAGTTTGCAGGTCCGAATATGGGGATTGGTCTATGCGCAATCACACCAAGAAAGAGGTCACTGACCTAATAAGCTCTCATAAATGCGACCAGACATAATGTTCACATGTGGCTGCAACATTTGCCAGGACAGAGACTTCATCCATGAATGCATGTGAATCATGAATGCAAGTCATTCTTCTCCACCAAATCTTGCACCACAAAATCCTAGCTTTCAGATTCAGCAACAAAGATGCTTCAACTGTTCATCAGAGACTGTCCAATGGGTTATGGTCCAGGGTCCCAGAATTGCTTCTGCTCGTCCAACTGCGAGCACAAGCCCTCAAAGTTCTCCATCACTTTCTTCAACTCAGCCTTCATTTGTGCCATCTCTTGTCGCAACGGAGACACTGCGATTAAGAAAGCGAACAAATGCCCCATGCAAGAGACTCTAGGACACCTTGAGACCTAGATTTGAAGTTTGAACATAAACAAAATTAAAAAATGCAACACAACACAAATCTTCACAATAGAACATGGCGCAGCACGAAAAGCCACGTCATGCCACGCCACACCACGCCACGCTGCGCCACGCCACGCCATGACACCACACCAAGCCTCGTCGCGCCGCGCCGCGCCACGACACCATACGACACGACAGGCCACGCCGCGCCACGCCAAGACGCGACACGACACGAAACGACACAACACGACACGACACAACGCGACACGACGCGACGCGACACGACTCGACACGACGACGCGACACGACACGGCGCGACACGACACGACACGACACGACACGACACGACACGACA
>SZWC01000923.1:196940-227114 GCA_023375785.1 Penium margaritaceum
ACAGCTAGCAAAGCCGGATCTCCTATCATGGCCTCGCAACGCTCCTCTCTCTCTCTCTCTCTCTCTCTCTCTCTCTTTTCGCCCGAGTCGCCACCATACTCTTGTGTCGGCTTGACAAAGCGCGCTAGGCTAGGCCTCTACCTATTCGTATTTCTTGTATGAGTAATCAATCCATTGGATTCTCCTCAAGGCTCGCCCACTGGGCCGCCACTAGTCCCTTCGCCTCCCATTACCTCTCAGCGCCCATGCTCTCGCACTGTGCCCAGTTCCTTTCCGCTGACGTCACTCTTACATCATCAAAACCCGTACCTTCGAGGACGTTTTCCTCACTTCTCTCCAAAGTGCTGCGTCCACTCAAGAACTCTACTCTACTTCAGTGCTCGCACTTCCGTGCCGCACCCAAACGTTCCAGTGTTGATTCCTCTCCGCCTCCGCTTCATTCCGCTTTCTACTGCCGTTTCTGCTCGTGCTTCTGTCCTCACCCAAAAGCGCTCGTCCTTGTGACCGTGCCCATCAACAGCAGCACTGTAATATTTCTGACAACAACTAGGGCGCAATTATGGCACAACTAGAGTGCAACTAGGGCGCAAGGAGGGCGCATGTAGGACGCAAATTGGGTGCAACTAGGGCGCAACTAGCGTGCAACTAGGGCGCAAGTAGGGCGCAAGTACGGCCCAACTAGGGCGTAGCTAGTGTCCAACTAAGGCGCAAGTAGCGTGCAACAAGAGCGGAAGTAGGACGGAAGTAGGACGCAAGTAGGACGTGACTAGGACGCAACTAGGGTGTAACTAGGACGCAACTAGGACGCAAGTCAGGCGCAACTAGAGCGAAACTAGGGCACAAGTAGGGCGCAACTAGGACGTAGCTAGTGCCTAACTAAGGCGCAAGTAGGGCATATCTAGGACGCAGCTAAGGCGGAAGTAGGACGGAAGTAGGGCGCATGTAGGGTGCAACTAGGGCGCAACTAGGGTGCAACTAGGGTGCAACTACGACGCAAGGAGGGTGCAACTAGAGAACAACTAAGGCGCAACTAGGGCGCAAGTAGGGCGCGAGTAAGGCGCAACTAGGGCACGACTAGGACGCAACTAGGGCGCAACTAGGACGCAACTAGGGCGCAAGTAGGGCGTAACTAGGGCGCAACTAGGGTGCAACTAGAGCGCAACTAGGACGCAACTAGGACGCAACTAGGACGTAATTAGGGTGTAACTAGGGTGCAACTAGGGAGCAACTTGGGCGCAAGTAGGGTGCAAGAAGGGTGCAAGTAGGGTGCAACTAGGGTACAACTTGGGCACAACTAGGACGCAACGAGGGTGCAAGTAGGGCGCCACTAGGGTACAACTAGGACGGACCTAGGGTGCAACTAGGCGCAACTAGGGCGTAGCTAGTGACCAACTGAGGCCCAACTAGGGAGTAACTAGGACGCAAGTAGGGTGCAACTAGGGCGCAAGTAGGGGGCAACTAGGGTGCAACTAGGGTGCAACTAAGGTGTAACTAGGGTGCAACTAGGGCACAACTAAGGCGTAACTAGGGCACAACTAGGGCACAACTAGGGTGCAACTAGTGCACAACTAGAGCGCAAATAGAGCACAACTAAGGTGCAACTAGAGCGCAACTAGGACGCAACTAGAACGCAACTAGGGCGTAACGAGGACGTAGATAGTGTCCATTTGAGGCGCAACAAGGGCACAACGAGGGTGTAAGTACCGTACTGTCACCCATATTCGTGCAAATTATTTCATTTACTTTGTCCATGTGTCACATGAAAAATTCCTTCACACCAAAATTACATGTCGAGACACATGAAGCTTGAATTTCCTTCCCAAAAGAGGAACTATTGTCACCAAATTAATTGCCCAAAAAATTCAAAATTTGCCAGATATAGGAGATATAGATGGCACTAAAAAGCAAATGAAAAAAGGGACTAATATGAATGACCGTATGGTATGGCACAAGTAGGGTGCAACTAGGGTGCCACTATGGCGCAACAAGGGCGCAACTAGGGCGCAAGTAGGGCGCATTTAGGGTGCAAGTAGGGCACAACTAGGGTGCAACTAGGGTGCAAGTAGGGTGCAAGTAGGGCGCAAGTAGGGCGCAACTAGGGCATAACTAGGACACAACTAGGACGCAACTAGGATGCAAGAAGGACACAGCTAGGGCGCAAATGGGGTGCAACTAGGGCGCAACTAGGGCGTAACTAGGACGCAAGTAGGACGTAAGTAGGACGAAACAAAGGCACAACTAGGGTGCAAGTAGGGTGCAACTAGGGTGCAACTAGGGCACAAGTAGGGCACAACTAGGGTGAAACTATGGCGCAACTAGGGCGCAAGTAGGACGTAAGTAGGGTGCAACTAGGACGCAAGTGCGGTGCAAGTAGGGCGCAACTATGGTGCAACTAGGACGCAACTAGGGCGCAGCTAGGGTGCAACTAGGGCATAACTAGGACGTAACTAGGGCGCAACTAGGGTGCAACTAGGGCGCAACTAGGGCGCAACTAGGGCGCAACTAGGGCGTAACTAGGGCACAAGTAGGGTGTAACTAGGGCGCAACTAGGGCACAACTAGGATGCAACTAGGATGCAACTAGGGTGAAACTAAGGCGAAACTAGGGTGCAAGTAGGGCGCAACTAGGACGCAAGTAGGGCGTAACGAGGGCGCAACTAGGGCGTAGCTAGTGCCCTACCGAGGCACAATTAGGGAACAACTAGGACGCAACTAGGGTGCAAATAGGGTGCAACAAAGGCGCAACTAGGGCGCACCTAAGGCGCAAGTTGGGCGCAAGTAGGGTGCAACTAGGGTGCAAGTAGGGCACAACTAGGGTGAAACTAGGGCGCAACTAGGGCGCAACTAGGGTGAAAGAAGGGCGCAAGTAGGACGCAGCTAGGGCGTAAGTAGGGTGCAACTAAGGTGTAACTAGGGCGCAACTAGGGCGTAACTAGGACGCAACTAGGGGGCAACTAGGACGCAACTAGGGCGCAACTAGGGCGCGACAAGGGCACAACTAGGGCGCAAGTAGGACACAAGTAGGGTGCAAGTAGGGCGCAACTAGGGCGTAGCTAGGGCGCAACTTGGCGCAACTAGGGTGCAACTAGGGCGCAAGTAGGGCGCAACTAGGGCACAACTGGGGTGCAACTAGGCGCAACTAGGACACAACTAGGATGCAACTAGGACATAACTAGGGGGCTACTAGGGTGCAACTAGGGAGCAACTAGTGTGCAAGAAGGGCACAAGAAGGGCGCAAGTAGGACACAACTAGGGTGCAACTTGGGTGCAACTAGGACGCAACTAGGGTGCAAGTAGGGCGCAACTAGGGTGCAACTAGAGCACAACTGGGGTGCAACTTGGGCGCAACTAGGGCGTAGCTAGTGCCTAACTGAGGCGCAACTAGGGCGTAACTAGGACGCAAGTAGGGCGCAAGGAGGGCGCAAGTAGGGCGCAACTAGGGCGCAACTAAGGTGCAACTATGGTGCAACTAGGGTACAACTAGGGCGCAACTAGGACGCAACTAAGGTGCAACTAGGGCGCAACTAGGGCGCAACTAGGGCACAACTAGGGCGAAAGTTTGGTGCAAGTATGGTGTAACTAGGGCGCAACAATGGCATAACTAGGGTGCAATGCACCATAGTTGTGCCCTACTTGCGCTTTACTTGCGCCCTATTTCCGCCCTACTTGCGCTCTAGTTGCGCTCTACTTGTGCCCTAGCTGCGCCCTAGTTGTGCTCCTGTTGCACACTAGTTGCACCCTACTTGCACCCCACTTGCGAACTAGTTGTGCCCTACTTGCATCCTACTTGCGCCCTAGTTTTGCCATAGTTGCACCCTAGTTGTGCCCTAGTTTCGTCCTAGTTGCGCCTTACTTGCGCCCTAGTTCTGTCTTAGTTGCACCCTACTTGTGCCCTACTTGTGTCCTAGTTGCACCCTAGTTGCACCCTAGTTGCGCCCTAGTTGCGCCCTAGTTGAACCCTAGTTGTACCCTACATGCGCCCTAGTTGCGCCCTAGTTGCGTCCTAGTTATGCCCTAGTTTCGCCCTGGTTGCGCCCTACTTGCGCCATACTTCCGCCCTAGTTGCGCCCTAGTTGCGCCCTACTTGCGCCCTAGATGCGCCCTACTTGGGCCTTAGACCGAGGCACAACTAGGGCGCAGCTAGGACGCAACTAGGCTGCAAATAGGGTGCAATTGAGGCACAACTAGGGCGCACCTAGGGCGCAAGTAGGGCGCAAGTAGGGCGCAACTAGGGCGTGAGTAGGGCGCAACTAGAACAAACTAGGACGCAACTAGGGTGCAACTAGGACGCAAGAAGGGCGCAAGTAGGACGCAGCTAGGGCGCAAGTAGGGCGCAAGTAGGGTGCAACTAGGGCGTAACTAGTGCGTAACGAGGATGCAACTAAGGGGCAACTAGGGCGTAACTAGGGCGCAGATAGGGTGCAACTAGGGCGCAACTAGGGCACAACTAGGGCGCAAGAAGGGCACAAGTAGGACGCAACTAGGGCGCAACTAGGGCGCAAGTAGGGCGCAACTAGGGCGCAACTAGGACGCAACTAGGGCGCAAGTAGGGCGCGCCTAGGGCACAACTGGGGTGCAACTAGGGCGCATCTAGGGCGCAAGTAGGATGCAACTAGGGCGTAACTAGGGTGCAACTAGGGAGCAACTAGTGCGCAAGAAGGGCACAAGAAGGACAAAAAAAACAAAACTAGGGTGCAACTTGGGTGCAACTAGGACGCAACTAGGGTGCAAGTAGGGCGCAACCAGGATATCCCTAGGGCGCAACTAGGGCGCAATTAGGGTGCAACTAGGACGTAGCTTGTGCCCAACTGAGGCGCAACTAGGGCGTAACTAGGACGCAAGTAGGGCGCAAGTAGGACGCAAGTAGGGCACAACTAGGGCGGAACTAGAGAACTACAAGGGCGCAACTAGGACGCAACTAGGGTGCAACTAGGACGCAACTAAGGTGCAACTAGGGCACAACTAGGGTGCAACTAGGCGCAACTAGGGCGCAACTAGAGTGCAACTAGAGCGCAACTAAGGTGCAACTAGGACGCAACTAGGACGTAACTAGGCGCAACTAGGGCGTAGTTAGTGCCCAATTGAGGCACAACTAGAGTGCAAATATGGCACAAGTAGGGTACAACTAGGGCACAACGATGGCACAACTAGGGTGCAATGCAGCATAGTTGTGCCCTACTTGCGCATAACTTGCACCCTAGTTGCGCCCTAGTTGCGCTCTAGTTGCACCCTACTTGCGCCCTAGCTGCACCCTAGTTGCGCCCTTGTTGCACCCTAGTTGCGCCCTACTTGCACCCTATTTGGGAACTAGTTGTGCCCTACTTGCATCCTACTTGCGCTCTAGTTGTGCCATAGTTGCACCCTAGTTGCGCCCTACTTTTACCCTAGTTGCGGCCTAGTTGCGGCCTAGTTGCGCCCTAGTTGCACCTTAGTTGCACCCTACTTGCGTCCTACTTGCGTCCTAGTTGCACCCTAGTTGCACCCTAGTTGCGCCCTAGTTGCGCCCTAGTTGCACCTAGTTGCACACTACTTGCGCCCTCGTTGCGCCGTAGTTGCGCCCTATTTACGCCCTAGTTTCGCCCTAGTTACGTCCTACTTGCGCCCTAGTTGCGCCCTAAATGCGCCCTAGTTGCGCCCTACTTGCGCCCTAGATGCACCCTACTTGCGCCCTAGACTGAGGCACAACTAGCGCGCAACTAGGATGCAACTAGGGTGCAAATAGGGTGCAAGTGAGGCGCAACTAGGGCGCAAGTAGGGCGCAAGTAGGGTGCAAATAGGGCATAAGTAGGACGCAACTAGGGCAAAACTAGGACGCAACTAGGGCGCAACTAGGACGCAAGAAGGGCGCAAGTAGGACGCAGCTAAGGCGCAAGTAGGGCGCAACTAGGGTACAACTAGGGCGCAACTAGGGCGTAACTAGGATGCAAGTAGGGGGAAACTAGGGTGCAACTAGGGCGCAACTAGGGCGCAACCAGGGTGGAACTAGGGCACAACTAGGACGCAAGTAGGGCACAAGTAGGATGCAACTAGTGCGCAACTAGGGCGTAACTAGGACGCAACTAGGCCGCAACTAGGGCGCGACTAGGGCGCAAGTGGGGCACAACTAGGGCACAACTGGGGTGCAACTAGGGCGCAACTAGGGCGCAACTAGGACGTAACTAGGGCGTAACTAGGGTGTAAATAGGGTGCAACTAGGGAGCAAGTAGTGCGCATGAAGGGCGCAAGAAGGGCGCAACTAGGGCAAAAATAGGATGCAACTTGGGCGCAACTAGGACGCAACTAGGGTGCAAGTAGGGTGCAACTAGGGTACAACTGGCGCGTATCTAGGGCGCAACTAGCGCGCAACTAGGGCGCAACTAGGGCGTAGCTAGTGCCCATGTGAGGCGCAACTAGGACGTAACTAAGACGCAAGTAGGATGCAAGTAGGATGCAAGTAGGGCGCAACTAGGGCGCAACTAGGGCGCAACTAGGACGCAGCTAGGACGCATCTAAGGCGCAACTAGGACGCAACTAAGGTGCAACTAGGGCGCAACTAGGGCGCAACTAGAGCGCAACTAGAGCGCAACTAAGGCGCAACTAGGACGCAACTAGGGCGCAAGTAGGGCGTAACTAGGGCGCAACTAGGGCGCAACTAGAGCGCAACTAGAGCGCAACTAAGGCGCAACTAGGACGCAACTAGGGCGCAAGTAGGGCGTAACTAGGGCGCAACTAGGGCGCAACTAGAGCGCAACTAGAGCGCAACTAAGGCGCAACTAGGACGCAACTAGGGCGCAAGTAGGGCGTAACTAGGGCGCAACTAGGGCGCAACTAGAGCGCAACTAGAGCGCAACTAAGGCGCAACTAGGACGCAACTAGGGCGCAAGTAGGGCGTAACTAGGGCGCAACTAGGGCGCAACTAGAGCGCAACTAGAGCGCAACTAAGGCGCAACTAGGACGCAACTAGGGCGCAAGTAGGGCGTAACTAGGGCGCAACTAGGGCGCAACTAGAGCGCAACTAGAGCGCAACTAAGGCGCAACTAGGACGCAACTAGGGCGCAAGTAGGGCGTAACTAGGGCGCAACTAGGGCGCAACTAGAGCGCAACTAGAGCGCAACTAAGGCGCAACTAGGACGCAACTAGGGCGCAAGTAGGGCGTAACTAGGGCGCAACTAGGGCGCAACTAGAGCGCAACTAGAGCGCAACTAAGGCGCAACTAGGACGCAACTAGGGCGCAAGTAGGGCGTAACTAGGGCGCAACTAGGGCGCAACTAGAGCGCAACTAGAGCGCAACTAAGGCGCAACTAGGACGCAACTAGGGCGCAAGTAGGGCGTAACTAGGGCGCAACTAGGGCGCAACTAGAGCGCAACTAGAGCGCAACTAAGGCGCAACTAGGACGCAACTAGGGCGCAAGTAGGGCGTAACTAGGGCGCAACTAGGGCGCAACTAGAGCGCAACTAGAGCGCAACTAAGGCGCAACTAGGACGCAACTAGGGCGCAAGTAGGGCGTAACTAGGGCGCAACTAGGGCGCAACTAGAGCGCAACTAGAGCGCAACTAAGGCGCAACTAGGACGCAACTAGGGCGCAAGTAGGGCGTAACTAGGGCGCAACTAGGGCGCAACTAGAGCGCAACTAGAGCGCAACTAAGGCGCAACTAGGACGCAACTAGGGCGCAAGTAGGGCGTAACTAGGGCGCAACTAGGGCGCAACTAGAGCGCAACTAGAGCGCAACTAAGGCGCAACTAGGACGCAACTAGGGCGCAAGTAGGGCGTAACTAGGGCGCAACTAGGGCGCAACTAGAGCGCAACTAGAGCGCAACTAAGGCGCAACTAGGACGCAACTAGGGCGCAAGTAGGGCGTAACTAGGGCGCAACTAGGGCGCAACTAGAGCGCAACTAGAGCGCAACTAAGGCGCAACTAGGACGCAACTAGGGCGCAAGTAGGGCGTAACTAGGGCGCAACTAGGGCGCAACTAGAGCGCAACTAGAGCGCAACTAAGGCGCAACTAGGACGCAACTAGGGCGCAAGTAGGGCGTAACTAGGGCGCAACTAGGGCGCAACTAGAGCGCAACTAGAGCGCAACTAAGGCGCAACTAGGACGCAACTAGGGCGCAAGTAGGGCGTAACTAGGGCGCAACTAGGGCGCAACTAGAGCGCAACTAGAGCGCAACTAAGGCGCAACTAGGACGCAACTAGGGCGCAAGTAGGGCGTAACTAGGGCGCAACTAGGGCGCAACTAGAGCGCAACTAGAGCGCAACTAAGGCGCAACTAGGACGCAACTAGGGCGCAAGTAGGGCGTAACTAGGGCGCAACTAGGGCGCAACTAGAGCGCAACTAGAGCGCAACTAAGGCGCAACTAGGACGCAACTAGGGCGCAAGTAGGGCGTAACTAGGGCGCAACTAGGGCGCAACTAGAGCGCAACTAGAGCGCAACTAAGGCGCAACTAGGACGCAACTAGGGCGCAAGTAGGGCGTAACTAGGGCGCAACTAGGGCGCAACTAGAGCGCAACTAGAGCGCAACTAAGGCGCAACTAGGACGCAACTAGGGCGCAAGTAGGGCGTAACTAGGGCGCAACTAGGGCGCAACTAGAGCGCAACTAGAGCGCAACTAAGGCGCAACTAGGACGCAACTAGGGCGCAAGTAGGGCGTAACTAGGGCGCAACTAGGGCGCAACTAGAGCGCAACTAGAGCGCAACTAAGGCGCAACTAGGACGCAACTAGGGCGCAAGTAGGGCGTAACTAGGGCGCAACTAGGGCGCAACTAGAGCGCAACTAGAGCGCAACTAAGGCGCAACTAGGACGCAACTAGGGCGCAAGTAGGGCGTAACTAGGGCGCAACTAGGGCGCAACTAGAGCGCAACTAGAGCGCAACTAAGGCGCAACTAGGACGCAACTAGGGCGCAAGTAGGGCGTAACTAGGGCGCAACTAGGGCGCAACTAGAGCGCAACTAGAGCGCAACTAAGGCGCAACTAGGACGCAACTAGGGCGCAAGTAGGGCGTAACTAGGGCGCAACTAGGGCGCAACTAGAGCGCAACTAGAGCGCAACTAAGGCGCAACTAGGACGCAACTAGGGCGCAAGTAGGGCGTAACTAGGGCGCAACTAGGGCGCAACTAGAGCGCAACTAGAGCGCAACTAAGGCGCAACTAGGACGCAACTAGGGCGCAAGTAGGGCGTAACTAGGGCGCAACTAGGGCGCAACTAGAGCGCAACTAGAGCGCAACTAAGGCGCAACTAGGACGCAACTAGGGCGCAAGTAGGGCGTAACTAGGGCGCAACTAGGGCGCAACTAGAGCGCAACTAGAGCGCAACTAAGGCGCAACTAGGACGCAACTAGGGCGCAAGTAGGGCGTAACTAGGGCGCAACTAGGGCGCAACTAGAGCGCAACTAGAGCGCAACTAAGGCGCAACTAGGACGCAACTAGGGCGCAAGTAGGGCGTAACTAGGGCGCAACTAGGGCGCAACTAGAGCGCAACTAGAGCGCAACTAAGGCGCAACTAGGACGCAACTAGGGCGCAAGTAGGGCGTAACTAGGGCGCAACTAGGGCGCAACTAGAGCGCAACTAGAGCGCAACTAAGGCGCAACTAGGACGCAACTAGGGCGCAAGTAGGGCGTAACTAGGGCGCAACTAGGGCGCAACTAGAGCGCAACTAGAGCGCAACTAAGGCGCAACTAGGACGCAACTAGGGCGCAAGTAGGGCGTAACTAGGGCGCAACTAGGGCGCAACTAGAGCGCAACTAGAGCGCAACTAAGGCGCAACTAGGACGCAACTAGGGCGCAAGTAGGGCGTAACTAGGGCGCAACTAGGGCGCAACTAGAGCGCAACTAGAGCGCAACTAAGGCGCAACTAGGACGCAACTAGGGCGCAAGTAGGGCGTAACTAGGGCGCAACTAGGGCGCAACTAGAGCGCAACTAGAGCGCAACTAAGGCGCAACTAGGACGCAACTAGGGCGCAAGTAGGGCGTAACTAGGGCGCAACTAGGGCGCAACTAGAGCGCAACTAGAGCGCAACTAAGGCGCAACTAGGACGCAACTAGGGCGCAAGTAGGGCGTAACTAGGGCGCAACTAGGGCGCAACTAGAGCGCAACTAGAGCGCAACTAAGGCGCAACTAGGACGCAACTAGGGCGCAAGTAGGGCGTAACTAGGGCGCAACTAGGGCGCAACTAGGGCGCAAGAAGGTCGCAAGTAGGGTACAACTAGGGCGCAAGTAGGGCACAAGTTGGACGCAACAAGGGCGTAACAAGGGCGCAACTACGGCGCAACTACGGCCCAAGGAGGGTGTGACTAGAGCAAAACTAGGGCGCAACCAGGACAGAAGTAGGGCGCAAGTAGGACGCAAGTAGGGCACAACTAGGGCGCAACCAGGACGCAACTATGGCGTAACTAGGGCGCAACTAGGGTTCAAGTAGGAAGCATCTAAGGTGCAAGTAGGGCGCAAGCAGGGTACAAGTAGGGTACAACTAGGGTGCAACTTGGGCGCAACTAGGACGCAACTAGGTTACAAGCAGGGCGTAACTAGGACGCAAGTAGGGCACAAGTAGGGCGCAACTAGGGTGCAACTAGGGCACAACTAGGACGCAACTAGGGTGCAACTAGGGTGCAACTAAGGTGCAACTAGGGTGCAACTAGGGCGCAACTAAGGCGCAACGAGGGCGCAAGTTGGGCACAACTCGGACGCAACTAGGGCGCAACTAGAGCGCAACTAGGGCGCAACAGAGACACAACTAGAGCGCAACTAAGGTGCAACTAGGACGCAACTAAGACGTAACTAGGCGCAACTAGGGCGTAGTTAGTGCCCAATTGAGGCACAACTAGGGTGCAAATATGGCACAAGTAGGGTACAACTAGGGCACAACGATGGCACAACTAGGGTGCAATGCAGCATAGTTGTGCCCTACTTGCGCATAACTTGCACCCTAGTTGCGCCCTAGTTGCGCTCTAGTTGCACCCTACTTGCGCCCTAGCTGCACCCTATTTGCGCCCTTGTTGCACCCTAGTTGCGCCCTACTTGCACCCTATTTGGGAACTAGTTGTGCCCTACTTGCATCCTACTTGCGCTCTAGTTGTGCCATAGTTGCACCCTAGTTGCGCCCTACTTGTACCCTAGTTGCGGCCTAGTTGCGGCCTAGTTGCGCCCTAGTTGCACCTTAGTTGCACCCTACTTGCGTCCTACTTGCGTCCTAGTTGCACCCTAGTTGCACCCTAGTTGCGCCCTAGTTGCGCCCTAGTTGCACCTAGTTGCACACTACTTGCGCCCTAGTTGCGCCGTAGTTGCGCCCTATTTACGCCCTAGTTTCGCCCTAGTTGCGTCCTACTTGCGCCCTAGTTGCGCCCTAATTGCGCCCTAGTTGCGCCCTACTTGCGCCCTACTTGCGCCCTAGATGCACCCTACTTGCGCCCTAGACTGAGGCACAACTAGTGCGCAACTAGGACGCAACTAGGGTGCAAATAGGGTGCAACTGAGGCACAACTAGGGCGCAAGTAGGGCGCAAGTAGGGTACAAATAGGGCATAAGTAGTACGCAACTAGGGCAAAAGTAGGACGCAACTAGGGCGCAACTAGGACGCAAGAAGGGCGCAAGTAGGACGCAGCTAAGGCGCAAGTAGGGCGCAACTAGGGTACAACTAGGGCGCAACTAGGGCGTAACTAGGATGCAAGTAGGGGGAAACTAGGGTGCAACTAGGGCACAACTAGGGCGCAACCAGGGTGGAACTAGGGCACAACTAGGACGCAAGTAGGGCACAAGTAGGATGCAACTAGTGCGCAACTAGGGCGTAACTAGGATGCAACTAGGCCGCAACTAGGGCGCGACTAGGGCGCAAGTGGGGCACAACTAGGGCACAACTGGGGTGCAACTAGGGCGCAACTAGGGCGCAACTAGGACGTAACTAGGGCGTAACTAGGGTGCAACTAGGGAGCAAGTAGTGCGCAAGAAGGGCGCAAGAGGGGCGCAAGTAGGGCAAAAATAGGATGCAACTTGGGCGCAACTAGGACGCAACTAGGGTGCAAGTAGGGTGCAACTAGGGTACAACTGGCGCGCATCTAGGGCGCAACTAGGGCGCAACTAGGGCGCAACTAGGGCGTAGCTAGTGCCCATGTGAGGCGCAACTAGGACGTAACTAAGACGCAAGTAGGACGCAAGTAGGATGCAAGTAGGGCGCAACTAGGGCGCAACTAGGGCGCAACTAGGACGCAGCTAGGACGCATCTAAGGCGCAACTAGGACGCAACTAAGGTGCAACTAGGGCGCAACTAGGGCGCAACTAGGGCACAACTACGGCGCAACTAGAGCGCAACTAGAGCGCAACTAAGGCGCAACTAGGACGCAACTAGGACGCAACTAGGGTGCAACTAGGGCGTAGCTAGTGCCCAACTGAGGCGCAACTAGGGCACAACTAGGGCGCAAGTATGGCGCAAGTAGGCTACAACTAGGACGCAACTATGGCACAACTAGGACGCAACTAGGGTGCAAGTGGGGCGCATCTAGGGCGCAAGTAAGGAGCAACTAGGGCGCAACTAGGGTGCAAGTAGGACGCAAGTAGGGCGCAACTAGGGTGAAACTAGGACGTAACTAGGGTGCAACTAGGGTGCAACTAGGGCGCAAGTAGGGTGCAACTAGGGTGCAACTAGGGCGTGACTAGGGCACAACTAGGGTACAACTAGGGTGCAACTAGGACGCAAGTAGGGCACAAGTAGGGTGCAACTAAGGTGCAACTAGGGCGCAAGTAGGGCGCATCTAGGCCGCAACTAGGGCACAAGTAGGGCGCAACTAGGGTGCAACTATGGCGCAACTAGGACGCAAGAAGGATGCAAGTAGAGCACAACTAGTTCGCAAGTAGGGTGCAAGTAGGACGCAACTATGGTGTAACAGGGGCGCAACTAGGGGGCAACTATGGTGCAAGTAGGGTGCAACTAGAGCGCAACTAGGGCGCAACTAGGGCGCAAGTAATGCGCAAGTAGTGCGCAACTATGGTGCAACTAGGGCGCAACTAGGGCGTAGCTAGGGTGCAGCTAGGGCGCAACTAGGGCGTAACTCGGGCGCAACTAGGGCGCATCTAGGGCGCAACTAGGGCGCAACTAGGGTTCAACTAGGACAAAACTAGGCCGCAAGTAGGGCGCAAGTAGGGCGCAACTAGGGCGCAACTAGGGCGTAACTCGGGCGCAACTAGGGCGCATCTAGGGCGCAACTAGGGCGCAACTAGGGTTCAACTAGGACAAAACTAGGCCGCAAGTAGGGCGCAAGTAGGGCGCAACTAGGGCGCAGCTAGGGCGTAGCCAGTGCCCAACTGAGGCACAACTAGGGTGCAACTAGGACGCAACTAGGACGCAAATAGGGCACAACTGAGGCGAACCTAGGGCACAACTAGGGCGTAGGTAGGGCGCAACTTGGGCGCAACTAGGGCGCAAGTAGGATGCAACTAGGGTGCCACTAGCGTGCAACTAGGGGATAGCTAGTGCCCAACTGAGGCGCACTAGGGCGCAACTAGGGCACAACTAGGACGCAATTAGGGCGAAACTAGGGCACAAGTAGGACGCAACTAGGGTGCAAGTAGGTCACAACTAGGGCGTAACTAGGTCGCAAGTAGGGCGCAGCTAGTGCCCAACTGAGGCGCAACTAGGGCGCAAGTAAGGCGCAAGTAGGGCGCAACTAGGGCGCAACTAGGACGCAACTAGGGCGCAACTAGGATGAAACTAGGACAATACTAGGACGCAAGTAGGGCGCAACTAGGGCGTAACTAGGGCGCAACTAGGATGAAACTAGGACAATACTAGGACGCAAGTAGGGCGCAACTAGGGCGTAACTAGGGCGCAACTAAGGCGCAACTTGGGTGCAACTAGGACGCAACTAGGGCGCAAGTAGTGCCCAATTGAGGCGCAACTAGGACGCAACTAGGGCGCAAGTAGGGCGCAACTAGGACGCACATAGGGCGGAACTAGGGTGCAACTAGGGCGCATCTAGGGCGCATCAAGGGCGCAACTACGGCGTTACTATGACGCAAGTAGGACGCAACTAGGGCACAACTAGGGCGCAACTAGGCCACTAGTAGGACGTAAGTATGACGCAACTAGGGCGCAACTAGGGCACAACTAAGGCACAACTAGTTTGCAACTAAGGTGCAACTAGGGCGCAAGTACGGTACAAGTAGGAAGCAAATAGGGTGTAAGTAGGATGCTAGTAGGGCGCAACTAAGGCGCAACTGGGGCGCAACTAGGGTGCAAGTAGGACGCAAGTAGGGTGCAGCTAGGGCGCAAGTAGGGCGCAAGTAGGGCGCAACTAGGGTACAACTAAGGCGCAACAAGCGTGCAACTAGGTCGCAAGTAGGGCGCAAGTAGGATGCAACTAGGACACAACTAGGGTGGAACTAGGGCGCAACTAGGGCGCAACTAGGGCACAAGAAGGGCGCAAGTAGGGTGCAGCTAGGGCGCAAGTAGGACGCAACTAGGACGCAACTAGGTCGCAACAAGGGCGTAGCTAGTGCCCCACTGAGGCGCATCTTGGGTACAACTAGGACGCAAATAGGGCGCAAGTAGGGCACAACTACGGTGCAACTAGGGCACAACTAAGGTGCAACTAGGCTGTAGCTAGGGCACAAGTAGGGCGCAACTAGGGTGCAACTATGGCGCAACTAGGACGCAAGAAGGATGCAAGTAGAGCACAACTAGTTCGCAAGTAGGGTGCAAGTAGGACGCAACTATGGTGTAACAGGGGCGCAACTAGGGGGCAAATATGGGGCAAGTAGGGTGCAACTAGAGCGCAACTAGGGCGCAACTAGGGCGCAAGTAGGGCGCAACTAGGGTACAACTAAGGCGCAACAAGCGTGCAACTAGGGCGCAAGTAGGGCGCAAGTAGGATGCAACTAGGACACAACTAGGGTGGAACTAGGGCGCAACTAGGGCGCAACTAGGGCGCAAGAAGGGCGCAAGTAGGGTGCAGCTAGGGCGCAAGTAGGACGCAACTAGGACGCAACTAGGTCGCAACAAGGGCGTAGCTAGTGCCCCACTGAGGCGCATCTTGGGTACAACTAGGACGCAAATAGGGCGCAAGTAGGGCACAACTACGGTGCAACTAGGGCACAACTAAGGTGCAACTAGGCTGTAGCTAGGGCACAAGTAGGGCGCAACTAGGGTGCAACTATGGCGCAACTAGGACGCAAGAAGGATGCAAGTAGAGCACAACTAGTTCGCAAGTAGGGTGCAAGTAGGACGCAACTATGGTGTAACAGGGGCGCAACTAGGGGGCAAATATGGGGCAAGTAGGGTGCAACTAGAGCGCAACTAGGGCGCAACTAGGGCGCAAGTAGGGCGCAACTAGGGTACAACTAAGGCGCAACAAGCGTGCAACTAGGGCGCAAGTAGGGCGCAAGTAGGATGCAACTAGGACACAACTAGGGTGGAACTAGGGCGCAACTAGGGCGCAACTAGGGCGCAAGAAGGGCGCAAGTAGGGTGCAGCTAGGGCGCAAGTAGGGCGCAAGTAGGGCGCAAGTAGGGCGCAAGTAGGGCGCAAGTAGGGCGCAACTAGGGTACAACTAAGGCGCAACAAGCGTGCAACTAGGTCGCAAGTAGGGCGCAAGTAGGATGCAACTAGGACACAACTAGGGTGGAACTAGGGCGCAACTAGGGCGCAACTAGGGCACAAGAAGGGCGCAAGTAGGGTGCAGCTAGGGCGCAAGTGGGACGCAACGAGGACGCAACTAGGTCGCAACAAGGGCGTAGCTAGTGCCCCACTGAGGCGCATCTTGGGTACAACTAGGACGCAAATAGGGCGCAAGTAGGGCACAACTACGGTGCAACTAGGGCACAACTAAGGTGCAACTAGGCTTTAACTAGGGCAAAAGTAGGGCGCAACTAGGGTGCAAGTAGGGCACAACTAGGGCGTAGCTAGTGCCCAACTGAGGCACGACTAAGTCGTATCTAGGATGCATGTAGGGCGAAAGTAGGTTACAACTAGGACGCAACTAGGGTGCAAGTAGGGCACAACTAGGGCGTAGCTAGTGCCCAACTGAGGCACGACTAAGTCGTATCTAGGATGCATGTAGGGCGAAAGTAGGTTACAACTAGGACGCAACTAGGACGTAGCTATGACGCAACCTGGGCGCAACTAGGGCGCAACTAGGGCGCAACTAGAGTGCAACTAAGGCGCAACTAGGGCACAACTCAGACGCAACTAGGGTGCAACTAGGGTGCAACTAGGGCGCAACTAGGGCGCAACTAGGGCGCAACTAGAGTGCAACTAAGGCGCAACTAGGGCACAACTCAGACGCAACTAGGGTGCAACTAGGGTGCAACTAGGGCGCAACTAGGGCGTAACTAGTTTCCAACTGAGGTGCAACTAGACCACAACTAGGGCACAAGTAGGGCACAAGTAGGGCACAACTATGGTGCAACTAGGGCGCAACTAGGACGCAACTAGGGTGCAAGTTGGGTGCAACTAGGGTGCAAGTAGGGTGTAACTAGGGTGCAAGTAGGGTGTAAGTAGGGCGCAACTAGGACGCAACTAGGTCGTAACTAGGACGCAACTAGGGTGTAACTAGGGTGCAACAAGGGCGCAACTAGGGTGCAAGTAGAGCGCAACTAGGACGCAACTAGGACGCAACTAGGTCGTAACTAGGACGCAACTAGGGTGTAACTAGGGTGCAACAAGGGCGCAACTAGGGTGCAAGTAGAGCGCAACTAGGACGCAACTAGGACACAACTATGGCACAAGTAGGGCGCGAATACATCGCAACTAAGGCTCAACTGTAGCGCAACTAGGGCGCAACTAGGGCGCAACTAGGGCGCAAGAAGGGCGCAACTAGGACGCAAGTAGGGCGCAACTAGGGCGCATGTAGGGTGCAAGTAGGACGCAACTAGAACGCAAGTAGGGTGCGAGTAGGATGCAACTAGGGCGCACCTTGGGTGCAACTAGGGCGCAACTCGGACGCAAGTAGGATACAAATAGGGTACAACTAGGTCACAAGTAGGGCACAAGTAGGGCACAACTAAGGTGCAAGTAGGGCGCAAGTTGGGCGCAGCTAGGGCGCAACTAGGGCGCAACTAGGACGCAACCAGGACGCAACTAGGGCGCAGTTAGGGCGCAACTAGGGCGCAAGAAGGGTACAACTAGGGTGCAACTAGGATGCAACTAGGGCGCAACTAGCGCGCAACTAGGACGCAACTAGGGCGTAACTAGGGTGCAACTAGGGCACAACTAGGGAGCAACTAGGGCGCAAGTAGGACGCAAGTAGGACGCAAGTAGGACGCAACTAGGACGCAACTAGGACGCACCTTGGGTGCAACTAGGACGCAACTAGGGTGCAAGTAGGGCGCAACTAGGGTGCAACTAGGGTGCAACTAGGGCGAAACTAGGGTGTAGCTAGTGCCCAACTGAGGCGCAACTAGGGCGTAACTAAGACGCAAGTAGGGCGCAAGTAGGACACAACTAGGGCAAAACAAGGGCACAACTAGGGTGCAACTAGGGCGAAACTAGGGTGTAGCTAGTGCCCAACTGAGGCGCAACTAGGGCGTAACTAAGACGCAAGTAGGGCGCAAGTAGGACACAACTAGGGCAAAACAAGGGCACAACTAGGGTGCAACTAGGGCGTAACTAGGACGCAACTAGGGTACAAGTATGACAAGTAGGGCGCAACTAGGGCGCAACTAAGACGCAAGTAGGGCGCAAGTAGGACACAACTAGGGCAAAACAAGGGCACAACTAGGGTGCAACTAGGGCGTAACTAGGACGCAACTAGGGTACAAGTATGACAAGTAGGGCGCAACTAGGGCGCACCTAGGGCTCAACTAGGGTGCAACTAGGTCCCAACTAGGGTGCAACTAGGGTGCAACTAGGGAGCAACTAAGGCACAACTTGGGCCCAATTAGGGCGCAACTAGGGCGCAACTAGGGTGCAACTAGAGCACAACTAGGGCACAACTAAGGCTCAACTAGGGCGCAACTAGGATGCAACTAGGATGCAACTAGGGTGTAGCTAGTGCCCAACTAAGGCGCAAGTAGGGCGCAACTAGGACGTACCTAGGACGGAAGTAGGACATAAGTAGGGTGCAAGTAGGACGCAACTAGGGTGCAACTAGGGCCGAACTAGGGCACAACTAGGACACAAGTAGGACACAACTAGGGAGAAACTAGGCCGCAACTAGGGCGCAACTAGGGTGCAACTAGGGCCGAACTAGGGCACAACTAGGACACAAGTAGGACACAACTAGGGAGAAACTAGGCCGCAACTAGGGCGCAACTAGGATGTTAGTAGGGCACAATTAGGGCGCAGCTAGGGCGCAAGTAGGGCACAACTGAGATGCAACTAGGGCGCAACTAGGGCGGAGCTAGTACCCAAGTAAGGCGCAACTAGGGCGCAACTAGGGTGCAACTAGGGCACAACTAAGGCGCAATTAGGACGCAACTATGGCGAACCTAGGGCGCAACTAGGGCGCACCTAGGGTACAAGTAGGGCGTAACCAGGGTACGACTAGGGCACAACTAGGGCGTAGCTGGTGTTCAACTGAGGCACAACTAGGGCGCAAGGAGGGTGCAACTAGGGCGGAACTAGGGCACAACTAGGGCACAACTAGGGTGCAACAAGGGCGCAACTAGGGTGCAACTAGGGCGCAAGTAGGTTGCAACTAGGGCGCAACTAGGGTGCAACTAGGGTGCAACGAGGGCGCATCTAGGGCACATCTAGGGTGCAACTAGGGCGCAACTAGTGCCCAACTGAGGTGTAACTAGGTCGGAAGAAGGGCGCAACTAGGACGCAACTAGGGCGCAACTAGGGCGCAAGAAGGTCGCAAGTAGGGTACAACTAGGGCGCAAGTAGGGCACAAGTTGGACGCAACAAGGGCGTAACAAGGGCGCAACTACGGCGCAACTACGGCCCAAGGAGGGTGTAACTAGAGAAAAACTAGGGCGCAACCAGGACGGAAGTAGGGCGCAAGTAGGACGCAAGTAGGGCGCAAGTAGGGCGCAACCAGGACGCAACTATGGCATAACTAGGGCGCAACTAGGGTTCAAGTAGGAAGCATCTAAGGTGCAAGTAGGGCGCAAGTAGGGTACAAGTAGGGTACAACTAGGGTGCAACTTGGGCGCAACTAGGACGCAACTAGGTTACAAGCAGGGCGTAACTAGGACGCAAGTAGGGCACAAGTAGGGCACAACTAGGGTGCAACTAGGGCACAACTAGGACGCAACTAGGGTGCAACTAGGGTACAACTAAGGTGCAACTAGGGTGTAACTAGGGCGCAACTAAGGCGCAACGAGGGCGCAAGTTGGGCACAACTCGGACGCAACTAGGGCGCAACTAGAGCGCAACTAGGACGCAACTAGGGCGCAACTAGAGCATAGCTAGTGTCCAACTGAGGAGCAACAAGGGCACAACTAGGGCGCAAGTATAGCGAAAGTAAGGTGCAACTAGGGTGCAACTATGGCGCAACAGGGGCGCAACTAGGACGCAAGTAGGGTGCATCTAGGGCACAAGTACAGCACAACTAGGGTGCAACTAGGGCGCAAGTAGGACGCAATTAGGGTGCAACTAGGGTACAACTAGGGAATAACTAGGGCGCAACTAGGGCGCAACTCGGGTGCAAGTAGGACGCAAATAGGACGCAACTAGGATGCAACTAGGACGCAGCTAGGACGCAAGTAGGACGCAAGTAGGAAGCAACTAAGACGCAACTAGGGCGCAAGTAGGGCGCAACTAGGACGCATCTAGGGCACAAGTAGGGTGCAACTAGGGTGCAACAATGACAACTGGGCACAAGTAGGACACAAGTAGGGCACAACTAGGGTGCAAGTAGGGTACAAGGAGGGCGCAACTAGGTTGCAACTAGGGCGCAACTAGGGCACAGCTAGGACGCAAGTAGGGCGTAACTAGGGCCAGCTAGGGTGCAACTAGGACGGAAGTGATGCGCAAAGTAGGGCGCAACTAGGATACAACTAGGGCGCAACTAGGGCGTAGCTAGGGCACAACTAGGATGCAACTAGGGTGCAACTAAGGCGCAACTGGGGCGAAACTAGGGCGAAACTTGGACGCAAGTAGGGTGCAACTAGGGCGCAAGTAGGGCGCAACTAGGACGTAACTAGGGCGCAACTAGGGCGTAGCGAGTGCCCAGCTGAGGCACAACTAGGGCGCAACTAGGACGCAACATGGATGCAAATTGGGCGCAACTAACGTGCAAGTAGGGCACTTTTAGGATGCAAGTAGGGCGCAACTAGGGCGTAACTAGGGCGCAAGTAGGACACAACTAGGGCGAAACTAGGACGCAACTAGGGTATAGCTAGTGCACAACTGAGGCGCAACTAGGTCGCAACTAGGACGCAACTATGAAGCAACTAGGGTGCAAATAGGGCGCAACTTAGGCGCAACTATGGCACACCTAACGTGCAAGTAGGGTGCAACAAAAGCGCAACTAGGGCGCAAGTAGGACGCAACTAGGGCGCAACTAGGGCGTAACTAAGGCGTAGCTAGTACCCAACTTATGCGCAACTAGGGCGCAACTAGGGTGCAACTAGGGCGCAACTAGGGTACAACTAAGGCGCAACTAGGGCGAAACTAGGGCGCAAGTAGGGCGCAAGTAGGGCGCAAGTAGGGCGCAAGTAGGGCACAAGTTGGGCACGACTAGGACGCAAGTAGGGCACAGCTAGTACCCAACTGAGGCGCAACTAGGGCGCAAGTAGGGCGCAAGTAGGGCGTAACTAGGACGCAACTAGGACGCAACTAGGACGCAACTAGGGCACAACTAGGGCGCAAGTAGGGGGCAACTAGGGCGCAACTAGGGCGCAACTAAGTCGCAACTAGGGTGCAACTAGGGCACAACTAGGGCGCAAGTAGTGCCCAACTGAGGCGCAACTAGGGAGCAACTAGGGTGCAAGTAGGGCGCAAGTAGGGCGTAACTAGGGCGAAACTAGGGCACAACTAGGACGTAACAAGGGCATAACTAAGGTGCAATTAGGACGAAACTAGGGCGCAACTCGGGTGCAAGGAGGGCGCAACTAGGGTGCAACTAGGGTGCAAGTAGGGCGCCAGTAGGACGCAACTAGGGCGTAACTAGGGCACAAGTAGGACGCAAGTCGGATGCAGCTAGGGTGCAAGTAGGGCGCAAGTAGGGCGCAAGTAGGGCGCAACTAAGGCGCAACTCAGACGCAAGTAAGGTGAAACTAGGACGCAAGTAGGGCACAAATAAGGTGCAACTAGGGTGCAACTAGGGTGCAACTAGGGCGCTACTAGGGCACAATTCGCGCGCAACTAGGGTGCAACTAGGGCGCAACTAGGGTGCAACTAGGACGCAACTAGAGCGTAGCTAGTGCCTAACTGAGGCGCAAGTAGGACGCAACTAGGGCGCAACTAGGGAGCAAGTAGGATGCAAGTAGGGCGTAACTAGGGTGCAACTAGGGAGCAACCAGTGCGCAACTAGGGCGCAAATAGGGTGCAACTAGGGCGAAACTAGGGCGCAAGTAGGGTGCATCTAGGATGCAAGAAGGGCGCAAATAAGGCGCAGCTAGGGCGCAAGAAGGGCGCAACTTAGACGCAACTAGGGTGCAACTAGAGCACAAGTAGGGTGCAACCAGGGTGCAACTATGGTGCAACTAGGGCGCAAGTAGGACGCAAGTGGGACGCAACTAGGGCGTTAGCAGGGTGCAACTAGGGCGCAACTAGGGTGCAACTAGGGCGCAACTAGGGCGCAGCTACGGCGCAAGTAGGGCATAACTAGGGTGCAGCTAGGGTACAACTAGGGCGCAAGTAATGCGCAAGAAGGGCGCAACTAGGGTGCAACTAGAGTGCAACCAGGGCGTAACTAGGGCGCAATTAGGGCGCAACTAGGGTGCAACTAGGACGCAACTAGGGGGCAACTAGGGCGCAACTAGGGAGCAAGTAGGGCACAAGTAGGGCGCAACTAGGGCGCAACTAGGACGCAACTAGGACGTAACTAGGGTGCAACTAGGGTGCAACTAGGGCGCAACTAGGACGCAACTAGGACGTAACTAGGGTGCAACTAGGGTGCAACTAGGGCGCAACTAGGACGCAACTAGGACGTAACTAGGGTGCAACTAGGGTGCAACTAGGGCGCAACTAGGACGCAACTAGGACGTAACTAGGGTGCAACTAGGGTGCAACTAGGGCGCAACTAGGACGCAACTAGGACGTAACTAGGGTGCAACTAGGGTGCAACTAGGGCGCAACTAGGACGCAACTAGGACGTAACTAGGGTGCAACTAGGGTGCAACTAGGGCGCAACTAGGACGCAACTAGGACGTAACTAGGGTGCAACTAGGGTGCAACTAGGGCGCAACTAGGACGCAACTAGGACGTAACTAGGGTGCAACTAGGGTGCAACTAGGGCGCAACTAGGACGCAACTAGGACGTAACTAGGGTGCAACTAGGGTGCAACTAGGGTGCAACCAGGGCGTAACTAGGGCGCAATTAGGGCGCAACTAGGGTGCAACTAGGACGCAACTAGGGGGCAACTAGGGCGCAACTAGGGAGCAAGTAGGGCACAAGTAGGGCGCAACTAAGGCGCAACTAGGGCGCAACTAGGTCGCAACTAGGGCGCAACTAGGACCCAACTAGGGCGCAACTAGGGTGCAACTAGGGTGCTACTAGGGTGCAACTAGGGCGCAACTAGGACGCAACTAGGACGTAACTAGGGTGCAACTAGCGTGCAACTAGGGAGCAACTAGTGCGCAAGTTGGGCGCAAGTAGGGCGCAAGTAGGGCGCAACTAGGGTACAACTTGGATGCAACTAAGACGCAACTAGGGTGCAAGTAGGGCGCAACTAGGGTGCAACTAGGGCCCAACTAGGGAGCAACTAGGGCGCAACTAGGGCATAGCTAGTACCCAACTGAGTCGCAACTAGGGCGTAACTAGGATGCATGTATGGTGCAAGTAGGACAGAAGTAGGGTGTAACTAGGGTGCAACTAAGGCTCAAGTAGGGTGCAACTAGGGTGGAACTAGGGTGCAACTAGGGCGCAACTAGGGCGCAACTAGGGCACAACTAGGGAGAAAGTAGGGCACAAGTAGGGCGTAACTAAGGCGCAACTAGGGCGCCACAAGGGCGCAACTAGGGCGCAACTAGGATCCAAGTAGGGCGCATCTAGGGCACAACTAGGGCGCAACCAGGGCGCAACTAGGACGCAACTAGGACGTAACTAGGGTGCAACCAGGGTGCAACTAGGGAGCAACTAGTGCGCAAGTAGGGCGCAAGTAGGGCGCAAGTAGGGCGCAACTAGGGTACAACTTGGGCGCAACTAGGACGTAACTAAGGCGCAAGTAGGGCGCAACTAGGGTGCAACTAGGGCCCAACTAGGGAGCAATTAGGGCGCAACTAGGGCGTAGCTAGTGCGCAACTGAGGCGCAACTAGGGCATAACTAGGATGCAAGTATGGCGCAAGTAGGGTGCAAGTAGGCCGCAACTAGTGTGCAACTAGGACACAACTAGGGTGCAACTAGGGCACAACTAGGACGCAACTAAGGTGCAACTAGGGCGCAACTAGGGTGCAACTAGGGCGCAACTAGGGCACAACTAGAGCGCAACTAGAGTGTAACTAAGGCGCAACTAGGACGCAACTAGGACGCAACTAAGGCCCAAATAGGGCGTAGCTAATGCCTAACTGATGCGCAACTACGGCACAACTAGGGGGCAAGTTTGGCGCAAGTAGGGTACAACTAGGGTGCAACTATGGCGCAACTAGGGCGCAACTAGGGTGCAAGTAGGGCGCATCTAGGGCGCAAGTAGGACGTAACTAGGGCCCAACACGAACGCAAATAGGGTCCAGCTAGGGCGCAAGTAGGGCGCAAATAGGACGCAACGAGGACGCAACTGGGGCGCAACTTGGATGCAACTAGGACGAAAGTAGGGTGCAAGTAGGGTACAACTAGGGTGCAACTAGGGTGAACTAGGGCGTAGCTAGTGCCTAAATGAGGCGCAAGTAGGGTGCAACTAGGGCGCAACTAGGGCGCAACTAGGGAGCAAGTAGGACGCAAGTAGGGCGCAACTAGGGCGCAACTAGGGTGCAACTAGGGTGCAACTAGGGCGCAAGTAGGGCGCAACTAGGGCGAAACTAGGACGTAGCTAGGATGCAACTAGGGCACAACTAGGGCGTAAGAAGGGTGCAAGTAGGGTGCGGCTAGGGCGCAAGTAGGACGCAACTAGGACGCAACTAGGGCGTAACTAGGGAGCAACTAGGGCGCAAGAAGGGCACAAGTAGGAAGCAAGTAGGACACAACTAGGGCGTAACTTGGGCGCAACTAGGGTGTAACTAGGGTGGAACTAGGGAGCAACTAGTGCGCAAGTAGGGCGCAAGTAGGGTGCAAGTAGGGGGCAACTAGGGTACAACATGGGCGCAACTAGGACGCAACAAGGGTGCAAGTAGGGCGCAACTAGGGTGCAACTAGGGTCCAAATAGGGAGCAACTAGGGCGCAACTAGGGCGTAGCTAGTGCCCAACTGAGGCGCAACTAGGGCGTAACTAGGACGCAAGTATGGCACAAGTAGGGCGCAAGTAGGGTGCAACTAGGGTGCAACTAGGGCGCAACAAGGGTGCAACTAGGGTGAAGCTAGGGTGCAACTAGGGCGCAACTAGGGCGCAACTAGGGCGCAACTTGGGAGAAAGTAGGGTACAAGTAGGGCGCAACTAAGGCGCAACTTGGGCGCAACTAGGATGCAACTAGGGCGCACCTAGGACGCAAGTAGGGCGCAACTAGGGCGCAACTAGGGTGCAACTAGGGCGCAACTAGGGCGCAACTAGGACGCAACTAGGACTTAACTAGGGTGCCACTAGGGTGCAACTAGGGAGCAACTAGTGTGCAAGTAGGGCGCAAGTAGGGCGCAAGTAGGGCGCAACTAGGGTACAACTTGGGCGCAACTAGGACACAACTAGGGTGCAAGTAAGGCGCAACTAGGGTGCAACTAGGGCCCAACTAGGGAGCAACTAGGGCGCAACTAGGGCGTAGCTAGTGCACAACTGAGGCGCAACTAGGGCGTAACTAGGACGCAAGTTTGGCGCAAGTAAGGCGCAAGTAGGGCGCAATTAGGGCGCAACTAGGGCGCAACTAGGGTGCAACTAGGGCGCAACTAGGTCGCAACTAAGGTGCAACTAGGGCGCAACTAGGGTGCAACTAGGGCCCAACTAGGGCACAACTAGAGCGCAACTAGGGCGCAACTAAGGCGGAACAAGGGCGCAACTAGGACGCAACTAGGGCGCAACTAGGGTGTGGCTAGTGCCTAACTGAGGTGCAACTAGGGCACAACTAGGGCGCAAGAATGGCGCAAGTAGGGTGCAACTAGGGCGCAACTATGGCGCAACTAGGGCACAACTAGGGCGCAAGTAGGGTGCATCTAGGGCGCAAGTAGGGCGCAACTAGGGCCCAACAAGGGTGCAAGAAGGGCACAAATAGGACGCAACTAAGGCGAAACTAGGGCGTAACTAGGGAAAAACTAGGGCACAATTAGGATTCAAGTAGGGCGCAACTAGGGTGCAACTAGGGCGCAACTAGGGGGCAACTAGGGCGCAACTAGGACGCAAGTAGGGCACAAGTAGGGTGCAACTAGGGCGCAAGTAGGGTGCAACGAGGCCGCAACTAGGGCACAAGTAGGACGCAACTAGTGTGCAACTATAGCGCAACTAAGGCGCAAGTAAGACGCAAGTAGGGCGCAACTAGTTCGGAAGTACGGTGCAAGTAGGGCGCAACTAGGGTGCAACTAGGGTGCAGCTAGGGCGCAAGTAGGTCGTAACTAGAGTGCAACAAGGGTGCAATTAGGGCGCAAGTAATCACAAGTAGGGCGCAACTAGGGTGCAACTAGGGCATAGCTAGGGCGCAACTAGGGCGCAACTAGGGCGCAACTAGGGCGCAACTAGGGTTCAACTAGGGAGAAACTAGGGCGCAAGTAGGGCGCAACTATGGCACAAGTAGGGTACAACTAGGGCGGGACTAGGGCGTAGTAAGTACCCAACTGAGGCACAACTAGGGCGCAACTAGGATGCAACTAGGGGGAAAATAGGGCACAACAGTGGCGCAACCTGGGCGCAACTAGGATGCAAGTAGGGCGCAACTAGGGTGCAACTAGGGCGCAAGTAGGATGCAACTAGGGTGCAACCATGGCGCAACTAGGACGTAGCTAGTGTCCAACTGAGGCGCAACTAGGGCGCAACTAGGACGCAACTAGGGCGCAACTAGGGCGCAACTAGGGCGAAACTAGGGCGCAAGTAGGGCGCAACTAGGGCACAAGAAGGGCACAACTAGGGTGCAACTAGGACACAAGTAGGGCGCAGGCTTGCGCCCTAGTTGCACCTCAGTTGGGCACTAGCTGCGCCGCGCAGCTAGTGCCCAACTGAGGTGCAACTAGGGCGCAAGTAGGGCGCAAGTAGGGCGTAACTAGGGTGCAACTAGGACGCAACTAGGGCGCAACTAGGACGCAACTAGGGCACAAATAGGTCGCAAGTAGGGGGCAACCAGGGCACAACTAGGGAGCAACTAGGGCGCAACTAAGGCGTAACTAGGGTGCAACTAGGGCGCAACTAGGATGCAAGTAGTGCCCAATTGGGGTGCAACTAGGGCGCAACTAGGACGCAAGTATGGTGCATTTAGAGCACAACTAGGGCGCACGTAGGGCGTTACTAGGACAAAAGTAGGGCACAACTAGGGCACAACGAGGGCGTAACTAGGGCGCAAGTAAGGCGTAAGTAGGGTGCAACTAGGGCGCAACTAGGGCACAACTAAGGCGCAACTACTTCGCAACTAGGGAGTAACTAGGGCACAACTAGGGCGCAAGTAGGGCACAACTAGGGTGCAACTAGGGTGCAAGTAGGAAGCCAGTAGGGCGCAACAAGGGCACAACTAGGGCGCAACTAGGGCGCAAGTAGAACGCAAGTAGGCTGAAGCTAGGGCGCAAGAAGGATGCAAATAGGACGCAACTAGCACACAACTAGGGCGCAACTAGGATGCAACTAGGACGCAAGTAGGGTGCAAGTAGGGTACAACTAGGGTGCAACTAGGGTGAACCAGGACGTAGCTAGTGCCTAACTGAGGCGCAAGTAATGTGCAACTAGGGCGCAACTAGGGCGCAACTAGGGAGCAAGTAGGGCGCAAGTAGGGCGCAACTAGGGCGAAACTAGGACGCAGCTAGGATGCAACTAGGGCAGAACTAGGGCGCAAGAAGGGTGCAAGTAGGGTACAGCTATGGCGCAAGAAGGGTGCAACTAGGACGTAACTAGGGCGCAACTAGGGAGCAACTAGGGCGCAACTAGGGCGCAACTAGGACGGAACCAGGGTGCAACTAGGACGCAACTAGGCCGCAACTAGGGTGCAACCAGGGCGCAAGTAGGGCGCAAGTAGGGCGCAACTAGGGTGCAACTAGGGTGCAAGTAGGGCGCAAGTAGGGCACAAATAGGGCGCAAGTAGGGCGCAAGTTTGGCGCAACTAGGGCGCAACTAGGGCGCAACTAGGACGGAACCAGGGTGCAACTAGGACGCAACTAGGCCGCAACTAGGGTGCAACCAGGGCGCAAGTAGGGCGCAAGTAGGGCGCAACTAGGGTGCAACTAGGGCGCAACTAGGGCGCAACTAGGACGCAACTAGGGCGTAACTAGGGCGCAACCAGGGCACAACTAGGGAGCAACTAGGGCGCAAGTAGGGCGCAAGTAGGGTACAAGAAGGACGCAACTAGGGCGCAACTTGGGCGCAAATAGGACACAACTAGGGTGCAAGTAGGGCGCAACTAGGGTGCAACTAGGGCGCAACTAGAACGCAACTAGGGCGCAACAAGGGCGTACCTAGTGTCCAACTGAGGCGCAACTAGGGCGTAACTAGGACGCAAGTAGGGCGCAAGTAGGGCACAACTAGGGCAAAACTAAGGCACAACTAGGGTGCAACCAGGGCGCAATTAGGACGTAACTAGGTCACGAGTAGGGCGCAAGTAGGGCGTAACTAGGACGCAACTAGGGCGCAACTAGGGTGCAACTAGGGCGCAACTAGGGTGCAACTAGGGTGCAACTAAGGCGCAACTAAGGCGCAACTACGATGCAACTAGGGTGCAACTAGGTCGCAACTAGGGCGCAAATAGAGCGCAACTAGGGTGCAACTAAGGCTCAACTAAGGCGCAACTAGGACGCAACTAGGGCGCGACTAGGGCATAGCTAGTGCCCAACTTAGGCACAACTTGGACACAACTAGGGCGCAAGTATGGCGCAAGTAGGGTGCAACTAGGGTGGAACTATGGCGCAACTAGGGCGCAACTAGGACGCAACTACGGTGCAACTAGGACGCAAGTAGGGCGCAAGTAGCGCACAACTAAGGCGCAACTAGGACACAACTAGGGTGCAACTAGGACGCAACTAGGGCACAAGTAGGGCGCAACTAGGGTGCAACTATGGCGCAACTAGGGTGCAAGCAAGACGCAAGTTCGGCGCAACTAGGGTGCAAGTAGGTTGCAAGTAGGGCGCAACTATGGCGCCACAAGGGCGCAATTGGGGTGCAGCTAGGGCGCAAGTAGGGCGCGACTAGCGCACAACTAGGTCACAACTAGGGCGCAAATAATGCGCAAGTAGGGCGCAACTAGGGTGCAATTAGGGCGCAACTAGGGCGTAACTAGGGCGCAACTACGACGCGACTACGGCGCAACTAGGGCGTAACTAGGGCGAAACTAGGGCAAAACTAGGGCGCAAGTAGGGTGCAACTAGGGCGCAAGTAGGGCGCAACTAGGGTGCAACTAGGGTGCAACAAGGGCGTAGCTAGGATCCAACTGAGGCAAAACTAGGGCGCAACTACGACGCAACTAGGGTGCAAATAGGGCGCAACTAGGGCGCAACTAGGGTGCAAGTAGAGCGCAACTAGGGCGCAACTAGGACGCAAGTACGACGCAACTCGGGGGCAACTGGGGCGCAACTAGGGTGTAGCTAGTGTCCAACTAAGGCGCAATTAGGGTGCAACTAGGGCGCAACTAGGGCGCAACTCGGGTGCAACTAGGGTTCAACTAGGGTGTAACTATGGCGTAACTATGATGCAACTTGGGTGCAACTAGGACGCAAGTAGGGCGCATCTAGGGCGTAACTAGGGTGCAACTAGGGCGCAAGTAGAGTGCAAGTAGTGCGCAACTAGGGCACAACTAGGGTGTAACTAGGGTGCAACTAGGTTACAAGTAGGGCGCAACTAGGGCGCAACTAGGTCGCAACTAGGGCGCAAGTAGGACGCAAGTAGGGCGCAACTAAGACGCAACTAGGATGCAAGTTGGGCGCAACTAGGGCGCAACTAGGGCACAAGTTGGAAGTAACTAGGGCGCAACTATGGCACAACTAGGACACAAGTAGGACACAAGTAGGACGCAACTAGGATGCACGTAGGGTGCAAGTAGGGAACAATAAGGACGCAACTAGGACGCAACTAGGGCAGCTAGGGCGCAAGTGGGGCGCAAGTAGGGCACAACTTGGGCACAGCTAGGGTGCAACTAAGGCGCAACTAGGGCGTAACTAGGGCGCAACTAGAGCGCAACTAGGGTGCAACTAGGGCGCAACTAGGGCGTAACTAGGACGCAACTAGGGCGAAGCTAGGGCGAAACTAGGGTACAAGTAGGGCGCAACTAGGGTGCAACTAGGGCGCAACTAAGGTGCAACTAGGGCGCAACTAGGACGTAGCTAGTGCCCACCTGAGGCACAACTAGGGCGTAACTAGGAGACAATTAGGGCGCAAATAGGGCGCAACTAGGGCGCAAGTAGGGCGCAACTAGGACGCAACTAGGACGCAAGTATGGCGCAGCTAGTGTCCAACTGAGGCGCAACTAGGACGCAAGTAAGGCGCAAGTAGGACGTAACTAGGACGCAAGTAGGACGCAACTAGGGTGCAACTAGGACACAAATAGGGCACAACTAGGACACAAGTAGGGCGCAAATAGGGCACAACTAAGGCGCAACTAAGGGGGAACTAGGGTGCAACTAGGACACAACTAGGGTGCAAGTAGTGTCCAACTGAGGCGCAACTAGGGTGCAACTAGGGCGCAAGTAGGACGCAAGTAGGGCGCAACTAGGGCGCAACTAGGGCGCAACTAGGGCGTAACTAGGGCGCAACTAGGGTGCAACTAGGGCGCAACTAGGGCGCAACTAGGGCGTGACTAGGACGCAAGTAGGGCGCAACTAGGACGCAACTAGGGCGCAACTAGGGTGCAACTAGGGCGCAACTAGGGCGCAACTAGGGCGCAACTAGGGCGCAACTAG
>SZWC01000923.1:299985-333645 GCA_023375785.1 Penium margaritaceum
GAGAGAGAGAGAGAGAGAGAGAGAGAGAGAGAGAGACATATGGGGGTGAGGGAGCAAGGGGAGGGGGGAATGAGGACGTGACAAAGGGAAGGATGGAGGAAGGGCGGAGGGAAGGGAGAGAGGGGCGGACAGAGAGGGAGGGAGGAGGGAGCGAGGGAGTGGGGAGGCAGGCATGGTTTCAGGGCGAGGGGAAATGCAGGGAGAAGAGAGGTGAAGGAAGGAGGGGAGTGGCTGGGGAGGGAAGGGGATTGTAGTGTAAAATCAGGAGGCGTATCTATTTATGAACAACTCAACAAGCATGCGCTAGATTTCTAGTTTTATCTACAGAGCCTAAACCACGCCAGAGAGGCATCCTTGCTCGATGTATTCCCTGATCTCATCGTCGCAAGCACGGTCCAATGCGGTGCGGCCATCGAGGTCTTTCACGTCACACCTGGCGCCAGCCCTGATGAGCTCCTCAATCTTCCGCCTGTCACCCTCTGACGCCGCCAGCAGCAGGAGGATGTCGACTGGATGCGTGCCAGTGGCCAGCAGCTGCTCCATCTTGTCGTACGTGCCCTCTGACGCCAGCATGCCAGAGTAGTTGAAGTACTGCACCCACATACCGCAGCACATTGCCAATGCAGCAAGCCATGGGACTTGAATGTCAGCGGGTGGTGCCATCATGTCGAGACTGGAGGCCAGCAGGTTGTGCGTCAGCGCACACCACCAGAGAGGAGATGGCGACTACACAAGGCAACTATGCATCCTGGTGCCGCGCAATGACTCCAAAACGATCCAAAGCTCCAACTTTCGTTGCGTTGCCAGGCTTTGGGAAGGCTGGCATACACTCCGAATCGACTGTCAGGACTATGCAGGCAGCAATTGAAAGGATGCGAAGCATTTCCTGGCTGGATCCCATCATACTAGTGGTCAGCAGCTGCGCACAAGATGGCGATCTGAGCACCTGAGAGTGTCGGATCGCGGCCAGGATGGGGCTGTGGGGTGCGTTCGAAGTTGGGGACTGGAACGCAAGTGGCCACAAGTGCAATGGCCGTGGTGGAGCCCCCTTCATGGTCCGAAGGGTCATCATGGCAATAGAGAGGGCAGGTGCGACTGGAAACCGCGCACCCATCTCGCAGGGGTTGCGTTGCGAAACGCAATGGCATTCGAGATGTTTGTCTGCATCCTACCCCGCGACTCATGTGCAAGGTCTCCAACGCGATACCCTCAGTGCAACCAGAATGCTAGCTGCACTGTCGCATGGACGTGCGCATGTTGATGCACATGCACACATGCACTTGCACATGCAAACACGCATGCATCTTCACATGCACTGCCAGCGACAGACGGCAAGCCAAGCTACTCACGTGCGCGACGTCGTCGGCAAAGTATTCATCGCGGCCCTGGCTGGCGAAAATTCCTGCGCTCTCGGCGCTCTGTCCGCCCAGCTTGAAGAAGGCGGTGTGGCGCGCGGTGCACCGCAGCCTCAACCCCAGACGCGGAGCCGAAAGCAGTGGGTTGGCAACGAACGCTGCAGTAAGGCACACATTTCCGCATGCGAGTGCATCCGCATGTGCATGCGCGCGAGTTGGGCGGGTGAGTGATGTGGACGTGCAGATGCATGCAGCAGCTGTCGGCTTTGCTGGAAGGATGTGAATGGGTGGACGACAGCGACGAATTCGGCGCCAAGCAGGCCTAAAAGAAACCATGAAGAAAGCATCCGTTGTTTGTGCTTCACAGCCACGTGGGAAAGGCAACATAATAACACTTGACTACGCAGACACAGGACACGCCCAATGCCCTTGCAGGTGCAGTGTTGTTATGCACGTCCGTAACTGCCACATGATTCCGTGTCCTGCGACCGTTTGCTGAGAGGCCAAAGAGCAGGAGACCGGAGAATGCAACGCCATTAGGCAAACGAGTGACACAATGTAGCCATCTGACTTGGTCGATTCGGGGTCAGGTGGAGACAGCAGAGGATTTGGGCCGGAAATAAGTTGTTAGCTGCACCGCGATGCGCGCTAGAAGCGTCGGCAGCAGGTGTGGATGCTTACAGGAGGAGGAAGAGCGGATGCTGCCTGAGGTGAAGACGGGCGCCACCACGCGAGCGGATGCAGCCGTCATGGACGCCATGGCTATCCCTTTTCTCCGGCTGCGGGGACAATCGTCTCTGTGAACGGGAGTGAGGGGTATCGACGCGAGGTGACAGCCACGTCTTGACGGCGTGTGCAGAGTCGAGATGGGCGCGAGCTGGATGCACAAGGGAGAGAGAGACAATCGCGGCGCTTTTCTGCACGGCGTTGACACGCCCAGAGCCCCGGGCTTGCCGGGGCCCGCAGATATTTTTTCAAAACATTACGATCGGCGAAAACGATTTTTGGTTGAAATAATAAGCTTCGTGTCTCCTTTCACTAACCATTCTCCCACACATGCGCTCGTGCACATGGCTGGCGTAAGCTGAACTATCACAGCACGCGATGGCCCATGGCGTTTTGCGCATGGCGGATGTCTATGGTACCATCGACGGCAAACATTTCTTCATTTCGACAAAACCGTTTCGAGACGATTTCCTCGTGAAAATACCGCGGTTCGAAGAGGCGGCTCGCAAGCGGATTGTGCGAGCGCGCTGGCGGCCAGCGCAGCAAAGACCAACGCCAGCTATTGGGTTTGCGAGGAAACCGAAAGCTCGGAGTGCTGACGCAGCGTGGCCCTGCCGCGTGGTGTCGCAAAGTCCTTTTTGCCACGCAAACAGCGGGCCCTCCATCACGACTTCGGAGCCCCGTCAGTGTTTCAGAGATCGCGGCGAACGTGTGCAATCAAACTGAATTGGTATGAAAGACAATGGACATGCTCCGGCAATCAAAGCATGAATTTCTCCCTTGACGTTAGTGACACAAAACCGAGGAAACGACCTTAGCACAGAAGCTAAACCTGGATGTCAATCCGGACATAAACTAGACTTCACCGAGGATTGAATGGTGAAAGGTAGGCTTCTCCACGAAAAGGTTCATTTGGGGACTTGAAACCACATCTTTAGATAAATTTGGAATTTATAATCTTCTCCAAACATCATTATAATTTGCATTCAAACAGACGGTAGGGTTTATCCACTCGGATATTAGTTCATGGTTCACATTGATGTTAGCTCCTTCATTCTCTCTGAACAGTTTTTCCCGTGCTATTGTGGGATCATTCACCTTCAAGTCCTTGCATTTTCATTCATTCTCGTCTTTGGCTCGTTCTTTCGGATCCACATTATACAAATTATGGGTTCATATAAATATTTCAATGTTATGGGACATGTTTTCGGTCATTATCCATAACAATGGGCTCGCCACCTGTTCTTACGACGTATTTGTAATAAGTAGAAACATGGTAGTTGTGGAGAGTTCCGTGAAGTGTCCATGAATAAGGGCGACATTTTTCAATGGGAGCTGACCATTCAATCATGGAGGGCGGGTACGCACAAAGACACACGATAGACATGCCATGTTTGGGGGAATGTGTTCGTTGGGTTGGAGAGGTTGCTATTACGATGCAATTGTTGTGTTGTTTTTGGGGGTTTATGAACATGCACGTGACATCTTGGATACAGGCACGTGCACCTAGACACTGTAGGGAACTAATTAGGACCATTGCAGGCTCTTGATGACTGCAAATGTCAAGTAATCATCACTCCTCGTGGCCGTGTATTAGCATGCCACAACCCTTTCCACTACGAACTCCATGCGAGACACATTTGGAACTGTGCACTCTCTAGGGATATTTGCGTTTGTACAATTGTATATAGATTTAGAATCATGCATGCCTCACCACGTACGCTTGTGGATGTGCTTCTCACAACCACATGTGCGGGTGTTGGTAGTGTAAATTCCTTCTAGACGGAGCATTAGTCAGCTATCCCTCGTTAATTCCCATTATGGTAAGCTTGGTCCTATGGGTGGAAGCAAGGCCCCGCACAATTTTCTTATGAGGGTGGCTTTACCAACTGTCCTTGTCTTGTCGTGGCTCTTTTCACTTGTGAATTCTCATAAACTTTCACACAAGTCACTAATGTTCCAAGTCCATGGCATGCTCGTGTGTGTGGGTGTGTTCCGCGCTCTTACACCCAGGTCATTCCCACTTCACCCCTTTCTATTTCTCTACATGAATCACATCGTATATAACTGTACGGGTTGATAAATTTTCTTTGAGCAATGTACAGGGCGACCATCCTATAATTGTACCATAAAACATGTAAAGTAAGGATTTGGCCTTTGGATAGTCCGCGATGTTAACCATATTAGTTCCCTGTCTTAATCTCAACTAAGTGCTACTCAAATGTACCCAAACTCCTCAGTGTAACAGACTTGAACCCAATTCTATCATCGCACTCATTATTTAAACACTGCCTCATAAACGCACCCAAGGCTGAAAAACCAAGTATTTGAGTGCATCGCAACCGGGAATCATGCATGGTGGTTTCAAAAACAAACTTTACCAAAAACTCCACTATTGTAGTAATCATATTACACGTATGTCCGAGAAGGACACAAGGGTCATTGTCCCCAGAGGTTGGCATACGGAGGTAGGGTAAGAATAGTGTGTATCCATCCACTTTGTTTTTATCGTGGAGTAGCTCAACTGAATTCAATATTTTTACCTATTAAGCCTATGGACCACGGTACATGGCTCAGCATGGAAAACTAATGTCTATAACGAGACAACGTGTAGGGAAGGCGGTGCACCCGAGTTGCACCCTAATTGCATCTTTGTTGCACCCTAGTTGTAGCCTAATTGCACCCTAGTTGTGCCCCAGTTCTAGCCTTGTTGCATCCTAGATTCATCCTACTTGCATTTTAGCAATACCCTAGTTGTGCCATAGGTACACCCTAGCTACACCTTAGCTAGACTCCATTTTCATCCTTCATGCGACCTAGTTGCACCATAGTTACGTCCTGGTGAAGCGATAGTTACGCCCTAGTTATCCTTTAATTGTGCCCTTGTTACATCCTTCCTGCGCCCTAGTTGCACTCTACGTTTGTCCTAGTTATTTCCTAGTCGTGTCCAAGTTGCGCCCTTCTTCCTGTCTAGTTATGCCCTACTTGCACCCTAGTTACACCCTGCTTCCGCCCTGGTTGCATCCTAGTAATGCCCTAGTTGCGACCTAGTAATGTCCTTCGTGTGCCCTTGTTGCGCCCTAGTTGCACCATTGTTTTGCCCTTGTTATGGGCTTCGTATGCCCTAGTTATGCCCTAGTTGAGCCCTGCTAGACCATAGCTACGTCCTAGCTGTACCCTAGTCGCGCCCTCATTTCACCCTAGTTGCACCGAAGTTGTGCCATAATGACACTACTGTTACGCCCCAGTTATGCGATAGTTTTATCTTGGTTGTACCCAAGCTACTTCCTAGCTGTGCCCTTCTTGCAACCCAGTTGTGTCCTAGTTGTGCCCTAGTTATGCCCTAGTTGCACCTTAGTTGAGTCCTTCTTGCTCCCTACTTGTGTCCTAGTTGCACCCTAGTTACGCCCTTGTTGCTTCATAGTTGTGTCCTCCTTGTACCTTAGTTGTTTCCTAGTTACACCCTCCTTACTCCGTAGCTGTACCTTACTTGTGTCATAGTTGCATGTTAGTTGCACACTAGTTGCCTCCTAGTTATGCCGTAGTTGCACCTTGGCTGTGCCCTACTTGGTACCCTAATTGTATCATAGATTCACCCCAGTTGAATCCTAGCTTACCACAGTTACGTCCTAGTTGCGCCCTAGTCGCAATCTAGTTACACCCTAGTTGCATCATTATTGCAACATAGATATGCCCTAATTATGCCGTAGTTGCAACCTAGTTGTGTCCGTATTTCTCCCTCCTTCCACCCTACTTGCACCCTAGTTGTACCATAAGTACGCCCTAGTTGCACCCTCGTTCAGTCATTGTGTCCTAGTTGTGTCCTAGTTTCATCCTAGTGATGCCCTTGTTGCATCCTATTTTCACCCTTCTTGCCCCCTAGTTGTGCCCTAGTTACGTTCTAGTTGTGCCCTTGTTGTGTCCCAGTTGGTCCTTCTTGTGTCCTAGTTACGTTCTAGTTGCACCCTTTTTACACCCTAGTTGTGTCCTCGTTGTCTCCTTGTTCCGTCCCAGTTTTCCCCTAGTTACACCCTAGTTATACCCTAGTTGCATCCTAGTTGTTCCCTACCCGCACCCCTCTCACTCCCTAGTTGTGTCCAAGTAGTGTCATAGTTGTACCGTAGTTGCATCCTAGTTGTGCCTTCATTGCACGTTAGTTGCACCCTAGTTGTACCCTAATTGTTCCCTCAATTCATCCTAGTTGCTCCCTAGTTACATCATAGTTGTGCCGTAGTTGAGTCCATGTTGCACCCTAGTTGCATCCTTCGTGTGCCTTAGTTACGTCCTAGCTACACCCTAGTTGTCCCCTAGTTGCGCCCTTCTTTTGCCCTAGTTGTGTCCTGGTTGTGCCCCAGTTACGCCCTAGTTGCACCCTAGTTGTGTCCTTCTTGCGTCCTAGTTATGTCCTACTTGTGCACTAGTTACACTCTAGTTGCACCCTAGTTGTGCCCTTCTTCCTTCCTGGTTACGCACTAGTTGTGCCATTTGAACGCCCAAGTTATGCCATTGTTGCGCCCATGTGACTGTAGTTATGCCACAATTGCGACCTCCTTGCATCCAAGTTATGCCCTAGTTGCACCCTAATTTTGCTTTAGTTCCACCCAAGTTGCGTCCAAGTTGCATCCTAGTTGCGCCATAGTTACGCCTTTCTTGTATCATAGTTGCACCCTTGTTTTCCCCTACTACTGTTAAGCCCTGGATATAACCTATTTATTCCCTGGTTGTACGCGATTAATGCCGTAGTTGTACCTTAGTTACGCCCTAGTTTCGACATAGTTACACCCTGCTTATGCACTAGTTACGCCACAATTGCGGCCTTCTTGGTCCTAGATACAATCTAGTTGCTTCCTAGTTATGCCCTTGTTGTGCCATGGTTGTGCTCTCCGTACGTCCTAGTTGCACACTAGTTATACCATAGTTATACCCTACTTGTATCCTTGTTGCACCATTAGTACACCCTAGTTATGCCCTTGTTGCATCCTAGTTACACCATCATTATACCCTAGTTGTGTCCTTCTCATGCCCTAGTTGCACCCTACTTGTGTCCTAGATGTCCCCTATTTTCTCCATAGTTACGACTTTCTTTTACCCTTAATGCGTCCTAAGTACGTCCTACTTGCTCCCTGTTTGTGCCCTTCTTGCATCTTAATTACACCCTACTTGTATCCTGGTTATGCACTGCTTGCACCCTAGTTACAACCTAGTAACGTCCTTGTTATAACCTTGTTACATCCTTCTTATGCCCTAGTTATATCCTAGTTTCACCCTAGTTGCTCTCTAGTTGCGACCTTCTTGCGTCCCAGATGCGACCTAGCTGAGCCCTAGCTCACCATAGTTACGCCCTATTTGCGCCATAGTTGCACCCTTGTTCCACCCTAGTTGCACCCAAATTATGCCCTAGTGACACCGTTATTGCGTCCTGGTTATGCCCTAGTTGCACGCAAGTTGTACCCTAGTTGCGTCTTATGTGCACCATCCTTGCACCCTGGTTACACCCTCGTTGCACCCTAGTTTTGCTTTACCTGTATCCTAGATGAGCCCTTATTATACCATAGCTATGTCCTGGTTGCATCCTAGTCACGCCCTTGTTGCGACCTAGTTGTGCCCTTCTTGTACCCTTGTTTGGCCCTCGTTGTGTCCTAGTTGGCCATTCTTGCATCCTAGTTGCACCCTAGTTACGCCCTTCTTACACCTTAGTTGCATCCTAGATGCATCCTAGTTACGTCCTAGTTTTGACTTAGTTGTACCCTAGTTATGCCCTAGTTGAATCATAGTTGCGTCCTAGTTACACCCTTGTTATTCCATAGTTATGCCATTGTTGTGCCATGGTTGTACACTAGTTGCACCCTAATTGCGTCCTAGTTGTTCCGTCGTTACACCCTAGTTGCGCCCTAGTTGTACCCAAGTTATAACCTATATTCACCCTAGTTGCGCCCTAGTTGTACCCTAATTGTACTACAATTGTGTCCTAGTTGAACCCAAGTTGTACCCTAGTTTCCCCTTTTCCACGCCCTAGTCACACCCGATTTTTTTCCTGGTCATCTCCTGGTTGCATCCTAGCTACACCCTTCTCAAATCCTAGTTGTGTCCTACTTGAACCAAAGTTACGTCCTTGCTGGGTCCTAGTTCCACCCTTTTCCCGTCCTAGTTACACACAGGTTGTACCCTAATTACACCCATGTTACGCAGTAGTTACACCTCGATTGTGTCCTTCTTGTGGCCCATTATACCCTAGTTGCACTATAGTTACCCTCTAGTTACGCCCTGGTCGTGGCCTTCTTGGACCCTAGTTGCGCCTATTTATATCCTAGGTCATCACGGTTACGCCTTAGTTGCACCCTAGTTACACTCTATCTATGCTCTACAACCGCCACGGTTGTGTCCAAATTGCATCCTTGCTGCACACAAGTTGTGCCCTTCACGTGTCCTATTTATACCCTAGTTGTGTCTTAGTTGCCCATGGTTAAGCCCGAGTTATAACCTATTTGCACCCTAGTTATACGCTATTTGTGCCCTAATTGTACCATAGTTACACCCTAGTTTCACCCTAGTTGCACCCTAGTCGTGCCCTAGTTGCACTATGGTTGCTGACTTCTTGCACCCTAGTTGCAGCCTAGTTGCGCCCTAGTTACGCCCTAGTTACGCCCTAGCTAAGCCATAGTTTTGCTCTTATGTCCTGGTTGCATCCTAGTTGTACCCTACTTGTGCCCTAGTTGTGCCCTGCTTGTACTCTAGTCGTGCCAGTTGCACCATTTGTACGTCCCAGTTACACGCTAGTTGCACCTTAGTTGTACCCTAGTTGAACCCAGTTTGCGACCTTCTTGTACCCTAGTTGCACCCTAGTTACGTTCTAGTTACGCCCTAATTGCTATCTTGTTTCACCTTTTTTGGATCTTAGTTGCACCCTAGTTGTACCCTAGTTGCATCATTCTTGTACCATAGTTGCATCCTTCTTGTACCCTAGTTGCATCATAGTTGCATTGTAGTTACGCCATAGTTTTTCCCTCATTATGCCCTAGTTTTGCCCTTGTTACGCCCTATTTACACCCCAATGATTCCCTAGTTATATGCTTCTCCCTAGTTGCATCCTAGTTGTGCCCTAGTTGCACCGCAGTTGCGTCCTAGTTGTGCCCTTTTTGTGCCCTTGTTACGTCCTAATTTTGCCCTAGTCCTGCCTCGGTTGCGCACGAGTTACGTCCGGGTACAACTCGGGCGCAACCATCCAAGGTACGCCATTCTCGTACCCCAGATGTGCCCTAGTTGTGACCTAGTTTCCCATAGTTGCATTACAACCAAGTTCACCCTTGTTGTACCCTAGTTTGCCAGAGTGATACCCTATTCATGCCCTAGTTGTGCCCAAGTTATACCATAGTTGCATTTTAGTTGTGGGCTTCTTGCACCGTACTTGCACCCTAGTTGTACCCTTGTTGTACCCTAGTTACACCCCAACTATACCCTTCTTCCACCCTCGTTGCAACCCTGTTTTTCCATAGTTGTGTCCTAGTTTTTCCCTAGTTGCACCCTTCTTTCTCCCTAGTTGTGCCCTAGTTACATCCTAGCTACATCCTAGTTGCGTCCTAGTTACGCCCTTCTTGAGCCCTAGTTATTCCCTAGTTGTACCCTCCTTGCATCCTAGTTGCACCCTAGTTGTTCCCGAGTTTTCCATAATTACATCATAGTTTTGTCCTAAGTTGCATCCTACTTGCATCCTTGTTGTACCCAAGGTAAACCCCAGTTGTGCCCTAGTTACGTCCTAGTTACACCCTAGTTACACCCTAGTTGTGCCCTACTTGTTCCCTAGTCGTGTCCTAGTAGCACCATAGTTGCACCCTGGTTTCATCCAAGTTACACCCTTGTTGTACCCTAGTTGCACCCTAGTTTAACACTTGTTGTGCCTTCATTATGCCCTAGCTGTGCCACACTTGCGCCCTTCTTGCGCCCTAGTTGTATTCTAGTTGCACCTTAAATTTGTCCAATCAATGCCATACTTCTGTCCTAGTTGCAGCCTTGTTGTGACCTTCTTGCTCACTAGCCGTGTCCTAGTTGCACCCTAGTTTCATCCTAGTTACGTCCTTCTTGCACCGTAGTTACACCCTTGTTATGCCATAGTTACGCCCTAGTTAATCCCTAGTTTTGCTCTTCTTGTACCCTAGTTATGTCCTATTTGTGTCCTAATTTTGTCATAGTTACGTTCTTCTTGCATCGTAGTTGAGCCCTAGTTCGCCATAGTCATGACCTACTTACATCCTAGTTGTGTCCTAGTTACGTTGTAGCCCAACACTTCTTGCATCCTTGTCGCGCCATAGTTACTCCCTTCCTATGTCCTGGTTACGTCTTAGTTTCACCATAGTCACGTCCTAGTTGCTTCCTAGGTGCGCGCTTCATATGCGGTGATTGCATTTCTGTTATTTCCCAGTTGTGGCCTGGTTGCATCATAGTTGTGACCTTCTTGTGATCTAGTTGCACCCTCGTTGCGCCTGAGGTATGCCCTTGTTGTTCCAGTTACATCCTTGTTGCAGTCTAGTTGCACCATCATTGCGCATGAGGTTTGCCCTTGTTACACCCTAGTTGCACCCTAGTTGCATCCTAGTTGTGTCTTATTTATGCCCTAATTGTGTCCTACTTGCTCCCTAGTTGTACCCCAGTTTGCCATATTCACACCTTAGATTCACCCTATTGGTACCCTAGTTATGCCCTAGTTACATCCAAGTTGTGCCCTAGTTACCCTATTTTTGCACCCTAATTATGCCCTAGTTGCGACCTTACAAACTAGTTACAAACTAGTTGCTACACTTTTCACCTTACTTGTACCCTACTTGTGCCCTTATTGCACCTTACTTGTGTCCTAGTTGCATCCTAGCTTGTCATATTTACACCATGTTTGCACTATACTTGCACCCTTCTTTCATCCTAGTTGCGCTCAAGTTGTGCCCTAATGACCCACTTCTTGCGCCCCAGTTGCATGCTAGTAGGTTCCTAGTTATGCACTAGTGGTACCCTTTTTACACCTTTCTTGCTTCTAGTTGCGTCCTAGTTGTACCATGGTTGCACCCCAGTACCACCCTTCTTGTGCTCTAATTGCACCCTAGTTATTCCCTAGTTATGTCCTACTTGTGTCCTAGTTGCGCCTTCTTGCATCCCAGTTATGACCTCATAACGCCCTGATGATGCCCTGCGTGCTCCCCTATTATGTCCTGATAACGTCCTTCTTGCATCCTAGTTGCGTCCTAGTTCTGCCATAGTAGTGTCCTCGATGTACCCCAGTTGCACTCCTCTTGCGCCCTAGTTACGTCCAAGTTGCAAACTAGTTACACACTTCTTGTGTCCTAGTTACACCCTATTTGTGTCATTGTTACACCCTTTTCCCGTCCTAGTTACGCACCAGTAACGCCCTAGTTGCAGCCTAGTTGCACCCACATTACACCCTAGTTTCATCCTACCTGCATCCTAGTTGCACCCTTCTTGTACCCTAGTCGCGCCCGAGTAGTGTCCTAGTTAAGCCCTAGTTGAACCCCAGTTGCACCCTTCTTGCATCCTCGTTGCACCCTCGTTGCATCCTTGTTTCCCCCTAATTGCACCCTTCTTGCGTCCTAGTTGTGCCTTAGTACATCCTAGCTCTGCTCAAGTTGTGCCCTAGTTGCACCCTTCTTGCGCCCTAGTTACAACCTAGTTGTGCCTTTCTTACGCGCTAGTTTTTCCTAGTTTTACCCGTGTTTTACCCTAGTTGTGCCCTAGGTGTACCCTAGTTACATCCTAGATTGCACCCCAGTTTTGTCCTAGTTGTGCCATAGGTGCGTCCATGTTGCCTCCAAGTTACACCCTAGTTGCGCCCTTCTTGCAGCCTAGCTATGCCTTAGGTACGCTCTTGTTTCCCTTTAGTTACACCCTGGTCATGCCCTTGTTGTAGCCTAGTTTACCCTAGTTGCGCCCTAGTTACATCTTACTTGCACCCTAGTTGTGTCCTTCTTTCTTCCTAGTTATGTAAAAATTTTGTCTTAGTTACTCGCTACTTGTGTCCTTGCATCCTAGTAATGCCCGAGTTGCGACCTAGTTGTGCCCTTCTTGCACTCTTGTTGTGCCCTAATTACGCCCTAGTTGCACCCCGGTTGAGACCTTTGTACGCTATAGTTGCGCCCTAGTTGAGTCCAAGTTCACCATTGTTACGTCGTAGCTGCACCCTAGTTTTATCCTAGTTGTGCCCTTGTTGTACTCTCGTTGCACAATATGTCCTGTTTGCATCATAGTTGCGCCCTAGTTGCATCCTAGTTACTCCCTCGTTGTGCCCTAGTTGTGCAATAGTTGTACCCTAGTTGCACCCTAGTTGCATCCTGGTTACACAGAAGTTGCATCCTGGTTGCACCCTACTTGTACCCTAGTTGCATCCTAGATTCATCCCACTTGCGTCCCACATATGCCCTACATGCGGCATAATTACGCCCTAGTTGCTCCAAAGTTACATCCCAGATACACCCTTCTTGCGCCCTAGTTACATCTTGGTTACGTCCTAGTTGTCCCCTAGTTCTGCCCCAGTTATGCCCTTCTTGTTCTTTAGTTGCACCCTAGTTGCATCATAGTTACATCCTAGTTGCACCCTAGTTGCGCCCTTCTTGTGTTCTACTTACGCCCTACTTGTGTCCTAGTTACGCTCCACTTGCGTCCTAGTTAAGTTCTAGTAACGCCCTTGTTACAACCTTGTTGCGCCCTTCTTGCATCATTGTTGTGCCTCAACTGCACCCTAGTTGCGACCTTCTTACGTCCTAGTTACGCCCTAGTTGAGTCCTCGTTCATCATAGTTGCGCCCTAGTTGCATCCTAGTTGCACCCTTGGTGTACCTAGTTACAGCCAATTTGGGTCCTAGTTGCACCCTTCTTACGTCCTAGTTACGTCCTAGTTGTATCCGAGTTGTGCCCTTCTTGCACCCTTGTTTCACCACAGTTACACCCTAGTTTCGTCCTAATTGCACCCTAATTGAATCCTTCTGGTGGCCTAGTTCTATCCTTTTTGTACCCTTTTTACGCCCTTGTTGTACCCTAGTTGCCCCCTTCCTACACCCTAGTTGTGTCCTATTTGCACCCTTGTTGTGTCCTCGTTGGAACTTCAGCGTACTAGTTCACCTTAGTCGCACACTTTCTACACCTTAGTTGCGTCCTAGTTGTGTCCTAGTTGCACCCTAGTTATGCCACAGATGCACCATAGTTACGCCCTAGTTGCATCCTAGTTGTGCCTTAGCTGCACCCTAGTTGTTCTGTAGTTGTGCCCTAGTTGTGTAATAGTTGTACCCTAGTTTCACCCTAGTTGCGTCATAGTTGTGCCTTTGTTACACCATACTTGTGGCCTAGTTTTACCCTTGTTTCATCCTAGAGTTACCCTAGTTATGCCCTAGTTGTATCCTAGTTGCGCCATACTGTTGCCCTAGTTGCATCAAAGTTGCACCCTAGTTACGCCCTTCCTCCACCCTAGTTACTCCGTAGTTGCACCCTAATTTCCCCATAGTTGTGTCCATGTTGGACCCTTGTTATGCACTTCTTGTGCCCTGGTTATGTCCTAGTTCCGCCGGAGTTGTATCCTTGTTGCACCCTAATTGTACCCTTCTTATGCCTTAGTTGCACCATAGTCGTGTCCGAGTTACACACTAGTTACACCCTAGTTTCACCCTTCTTCTGACCTAGTTACACTCTTGTTGCACCCTAGCTGCACCCTAGTTGCACCCTAGTTGTGTCCTAGTTGTGCCCTTCCTCTGCACTAGTTGTGTCCTAGTGGCGTCCCAATTCGTCATAGTTATGCGCTAGTTACGTCCTCGTTGCGCCCCAGGTGCACCCTAGTTGTACCCTAGTTGCGACCTTGTTACGCCCTTGCCGCGCCCTAGTTGCGCCCAAGTTGCAACCTAGTTACGCCTTTGTTGTGCCCTAGTTGTGTCCTTGCATAATAATTTCACCCTGGTTGTGTTGTATATATGACCTAGTTGCGCCCTAGTTGCACCCTTTTGCGCCCTTGTTCCGTCCTAGTTGCGCAGTAGCTGCGCCCTAGTTGCTTTCAGGAACAGAACTTGACAGGACACACATATAAAAAAATCTCCGCACTCTCAATATCGGTTCAGGTCTATGACCAAATCACCTTGATCAACGGGACATCAGTTTTACGACCGTTAAGCCTCCAGCCCAGTCATCCTCAAACAAAGGGACGTGTGTCATTGCGTTCGGCTGGAGGAAAGAAGCCATTGCTTTGTGATTTTTTCATATTGTATTGTATATGTGGAGGATGTCAAACTCCTCCAAATATAACCGGGAATAGTCATTCATCCTTTTTGCCTTTGGTTTTGTCACTGTACACGTCCACATAGCATGATTCAACACAGGACAATTCCGCAGAACTCCATAGAGCTCCTTACGACTCTGTACAATTCGTACAGCTTCGTAAAGAGCCGAACCACTCCGCATAATACCACACAACTATGTATAAAATTTCCCAACTCTATACACCTCTGTACAACTCTAAACGACTCCATACAACCCCGTCCTACTACGTACAACTCTGTAAAACTTTGTACAACTCCTGAAAACTCCTTAAGACTCCGTGCAACTCCGTGCAGCTCCGTACAACTCCGTATGATCCCATACAAATCCGTACAACATAGTACAAATCTTTACAATCCCATGTACAATGTCATATATTCTTGTACACCTCTCCGCAACTCCGTACAACCCCGCAAAGCTCCGTACAACTCTGTACAATACCGTACAATTCCTTGAACCTCCATACAAATCCGTGCAAGCTTGTACAGGTTTGTACATATCCATATAACGCTGTACAACTCTATGCAACTCTGTACAACTTTGCACAACCCCGAGAAACTCTGTACATCTCTGTACAACTTTGTACAACTCTGCAAAACTTCGTGCAACTCTCTCATACTCTATACAACTATGTATAACCTTGTACATTTCCATATAATTCCGTGTAAATCTTTACAACTACATGCAACTTTGTACACATTTTCACAACTCTATTGAACTTTCAATAACTCTGCACAACTCTGTACAATGACGTACAACCCCGTACACCTCAGTACAGTTGTGTACAGCTCGATACAGCTTTGTCGAACTCCATACAAATCCGTGCAACTCTGTAGAACTCCGTTCAACCATGTACAACTCTGTACAAGTCCATACAACTCCGTACGACTTTGTGAAACTGTGTACAAAATTGTACAACTCCGTACAATCCCATACAAGTCTGTATTACTTCGTGGAAATCCGTACAACTCCGTATTTCTCTGTACAACTCTGTAAAAATCTGTACAACTCTGTACAATCACATACATTTCCATACAACTCCATCCAAATCTGTAAAACTACTTACAATACCGTATAGTTTTTTCAACAACCATAAAGCTCTGTTTAACTATGTATAACCCCATATATCTGTATAAAACTCCATAGAAGTCTCTTCAAGTCCGTATAAGTCCATTTTACACCATACAACTCTGTACATTTTCATACAACTTGGTAGAACTTATACAATTCTATGCAACACCGTACAACCCTATAAGTCCCATAGATCTTTGTACAAATTCGCAAAACCCCGTACTACTACGTACAACTCCGTATAGTTCCATATAAATCAGTACAACTTGTTTCAACTTTGTACAACTCCGCACAACCACGTACAACTCTACACACCTTTGTACAACCTTGCACAACTTTGTAGAACTTTGTTGAACTATGGGTAAACTCTGGAAACTTCCGTACAACTCCGTACAACCAAATACAAATCTGTGCAACTCTGTAGAACTCCATACAACTATGTACAACTCTGTATAATCTCATACAACTCCCTACAATTCTATACCACTCTGAGCAATTCTGTACAGTCCCGTACAATTCCCTCCAACTCTGTAAAACTTTGAACAACTCCGTACCAATTTGTACTGCTTTGTACAAACATGTACAACTCCGTACAACTTTCTACATGCCCTGAAAACCTCGCACAAGTCCATAGAACCCTGTACAACTCCACAGAACTTTGTATAACTCTGTAAAACTGTGTACAACTCTATACAACCCCTTCATCCTTGTATGAGACCTTAACTTTGTTAAACTTTGTACAGCTTAGTACAACTTAATACAACTCCATTGAATTCTCTTAACATCCATGTAACTCTGTAAGACCCCATAAAACTCTTTTAATCTCCATACACCTCTGTTCAACCCCTTACAACCCCGTAAAACTTTGTACGAATCCATACATATCTGAACAACTCCATATAACTCCGTACAGCTCCATACAAACCCATACACCTCCATAAAACCTGTACAACTTTGTACAAGTGGGTACCCTATACAACACCGTACAATTCCTTTCAGCTCTATAGATCCCCATATAGCGCCGTACAACTCCGTACAACTCTGTACAATTCCACATTACCTTGAACATCTCCGTAAAAACCCACACACATTTGTACCGCTTTGCACAACTACATAGAACTCTGTTCAACTATGTATAAGTATGTACAACTCCGTACAACTTCATAAAACTATGTCCAGCTCCATGAATCTCCTTTTATCTTTGTACAGCTTAGTACAACTCCGTCCATCCCTACACAACTGCAAACAACTCCGTAAAATTTTGCATAAGTTCGCATAACATTTTTGAACAATTACAACTTCATAGAATTACATACAGCTTACAACTTTGTACAATACAATAAACACCATACAGCTCCATTCAACTCCATGAAACCCCATCCAACTCCCTACACCTGTATAGAATATCGGACAACTCCATATAAATCCATACAACTTCATACAGGTCCGTACAACTCTGTACAAATCTGTATAACTCTGCACAACCCTTCAACTCCGTACAACTCAAAAATTGTTTCACAACTCCGTACAACCCCATTCATCTCCAAACAACTTTGTAAAACTCCGTATTGTTGTGCAAAACTCCATACAACTCTTTACAACTCCATACAGCTCCGTACAACTGGGTATAGCTCCATAAATTTCCCCAAAAATCTGTTCAACTCTGTAAATTATTATTCAACTCCGCACTCCTCCATACAACCATGCACAATTCATTTTATCTTCGTACATCTTCGTACAAGTCCGTAGAGCTCACTACAACATAGTACAACCCCAAACAACTCCGTACAACTTGGTACCACACCATACATCTCCATACAACGTTTAAGAACTTTACATAACATTGTACAAGTCGGCACAAATCCGCACAACTCCGTACAGCTCCAAACCACTCTATAAACCCTGCACAACTCCATAGAACCCCATAGCACTCCGTTCATCTAGGTAAAACTCTGGAAAACTCTTGATAACTCTAAAAAACTCCATAAGACTCTGTACAACTCTGTACAATCATGTACAACTCCGTACAACTCCGTCAACCACCTAAAAAAATTCACAACTCCGTATAACTCCATACAGCCCAGTACAACTCCGTACAACCCCGCACCTGTCCATACAATTGTGTGTAATCTGATTCAACACTTACAGCTCCGTACAACTCCATACGACTATGCAAAGCTCTCAAAAACTGTGTAAACCACCATACAACCCTTTATAATAATGTACAACTCTATATAACTCCATAGATTTCCATGTAGCTCAGCATAACTCCGTACAACTCTGTACAATTCCATAGAACTCCACAAAAACTTGTACAACCCCGTACAACCGGGTACAACCCTCTAAGTATCTTTACAACTCTGTACAACTCATTTTATCTCTGTACAATTCTACATGGCTCTATATAGCAAAAACCCATTCCGTACAACTCCGTACAAATTCGTACAACTTACTACGACTCTCTTTAACCCCATAAAACTTCGGTAAAATTTGTACAAATCATTACAACACTGTACAAATCCATACAACTTAATACAACCCTGCACAAATCTATACAACTCCGTACAACTCCGTACAAATCCCTATAAATCTGCACAACTCTGTAAAGTTCCTTACAACTGTGTTCAACTTTGTACAACTCCGTACAATTCCGTAGAACTTTGCACAATTCAGTAATACTACGTACAACTCCGTACAAGTCTGTACAGCTTTGTGAAACTCTCTGTACAACTTTGTAGAGCTCCGTACAATTTGGAATAACTCTGTATAACTCCATGGAACTCAATACGACTCCGTAAACGTCCTTACAACCCCGTACACCTCCGTACAGCCCTGCAGATCTCCGTACAACTATGTAAGACTCAGTTCAAGTTGGTCACATTGTATTCATCAACGTACAACTCCATACAATCCCATGCAACTATGTACAACTCCGCACACGTCCGTACAAAAACATACAACTCCCCAACAATCTGTACAACACCGTACATTTTTGTATAACTCTGTACAACATCACACGTCTTTGTTTAAATCAGTACAAATCCGTAGATATTTGCCCAATTATGTACAGCTCTGAATAACAATGTACAATCCTATACAATTCCGTACAACTCTATGAAACTCCCTACAGCTTGGTGTAACCCCATACAACTCTACACAACCCTTATGATTTGATACAACTCTGTACAACTCTGTACAAGATCGTATGACACCATACAACTTTGTACAACATGATACAACTGTTACAAATGTGAGTCTCCTTGCTAAGAACCTTATGAGATTATATTCTGTTCTGAAAGCCACCTGGTTCTTCTTAGCAGAAATCCACACCGAGACTTTCCTGATTTCAGTTGTTCATGCATGATTGAAGAGTCTCAGAGGGAATCACAGAAATATGGCTATTCTCTTGCAAATTCCAATGGTATGCTACTCTTCATTAAATAGTGGACTACATACAAAGCAATAAGAATCTAATGTTATTGCCTATCTATGCTAGTCTACGGCTATGGAAAAAAAAATGGTCGCAAGCCACATACATCCATCTTGCGGAGAAAAATAGCTAATATGCAAAAGTTGCACAGAAAACAATGCATTTGAAAATGCCGCAAAAAACATGCATATGACAACGACGCAAAAAAAATGCGTATGAAAATGGCATACATAAATAGTGTATATGCCAATGTCACACAAAATGTATCCGAGAAATCAATAGACGTTCCAAAAAATATCATGTTGCTGCCACATACCATGCAACATCAATGCATGACATGATTTTTGTTGTTCCCCGTTGATTAGCCGGATGCAACATTGTACTTTCTTCCATGTCAGGTCCGTGACACATGATACAATCCAGCATGGGAAAAGGGGTGGGCGGCTGGTTGATTTTGTTGTAGAGTCTGGGCGGATTGAGGGACGATAGAGATGGAGCAAGTAGATGCAAGAATGAGAGCTGCGACTAGATGAAAAAGAGTTAGCGAGCGAGGGACGTGTCCAGCTCAGACACGGCGGCAAGGGTTGCGGAATCAAAGGCAGATAGGAAAGAAAGATTGTTCTAGGCCAAACTCAAGGGAATGAACATCCCCGGTATATACAGGCTTAAAAAGTTAAAATGCAAGACAACGGCCTCTTTCCGCTAGGCGGACACGGATGACACATGTCACATTAATAGGGGATAACCTGGTTGTAGATTGAACGGGCATGGAACCGACGAGCTGTTGGTCAAGGTGGTTCGGTGTGGAGCCTGAACCGTTGTTGAGAACTTGACTTTATCTTAGGATAGTTCTTTCATCAGTGCTTCTTCCATGTCAGCAGGCTAAATTACTGGGATATCCCTCCTCTGGGATGTAGGCAGAGATACAGTACGTCATCGACGATATTCTTAGACATTGGCACCATTGGAAATGTACCAAATATCTATTCAAGTGGCATGGCCATGGCTCTATGCATTGCAACATGGAACCCTGCAATAACCACCGCCACTTCGATCAACTGATTGACGGCTACTACAGTCGTCACATGCCTACGTCGGTTAACGCACCGGGTCATCATAGCTTAAACGAGGCTTTGGCACATCCTAATTGTACACAAGTTCTTAAACCCAACGAGTGGGAATTTATGTCACTGTATTCTTGGTCTATCGTGTGTCAACCATAAGATTTTTACGCCGACCAACCGAGGGTGTTTTGGCCACGTGCCCCGACTTTCGATGAAACTACCGACAAATCAACCACTCTCTAGAAAGGCTGATAGAAGTTTTGTGAATTTTATCAATCTTTTAATGCTATTTGTTCAACATCCTGATGAGCTTAGACTTTCGTGAAATCGTGTATGGATATTCTGGAAACCTCCAGGCTTCTCGATGGAGTTTCCAGACGTGACTAATCACAACATGACAATGTATGTGTCACTTGACACAAGGACCCAAGATCCCAATCTTGCCTCATCTTTTTCTTGTTCGATGTTGTAAGTATGTGCTGGACACATCTGACACTTGTTATGGAAGTACATAAGATGTTAAACACAAATTATCGGTGTCCCAAATCATGGATTCACTTATCCGCTCCGCACCTCATCCTTGTGAACAATCCACATTCCCCTCGGCGTAAGAGTAGGCTAGCAATGCAAGGTCGAGGAAAGTAGGCTATACAATAAGCTTTGGGTAATTTAAAACTTGGTCGTGAATACAAGATACTTGAAAAAATCAACTGTATACGTAAATTGTCCATCCACACTTGTTCCACTGTACGTGAAAATAACCCATTTTGCATCATGGGGTTTATTGTGATGTCATTATGCATGGCTGGGATGAAGAGGATTAAATTTGTGGATAATTTGTGATCAATGCTCTGTTGTGGAGCCTCCATACTCCGATATGCTATTTGTAACCATTGGCTGTGGATGCCCTTCCGCAGTCCATAGAATGTCCCCGTGGACAGCCAAAGGTCCAAGTCCAAATGACATCTAAAACACTCCCTCCGTGAGCATACAAACCAAAGTCAAATCCCGAGTTGCATGCGGGGTTGAAGGGTGTTTTTTTGCACCGCACATCTGCCAGGCCCAGTGATAGTGGAGCCGGGAGGATTCCATTTCAAGGGGGAGGGGGTTTAGTTCCATCGACCCAATTGGTTTTTTGAGAATGGCCCTGCAGACAAGGCATAGCACGTCATTCTTATGTCCCTGACCTGTACTAGTCCCTGAAACTCCGCAAGTGGACATTTGTTCCTGTATTTGTGGTCCACTGTGCACCAACCTCGGGATTCTTACGTTATTCGAATGAGGGAATTTTGGCCAGTTGCCCTAACCTCCGGTATCCCGTTCCAAAAGGCATTTATAGCTTCCACCGCTTTTCAGAATGGTGGACATAAGTGCCGGGAACCGTATCAATGTTTGGATACTATTAGGCCGCCTTCTCGACGAGGCTGGACTTTTGAAAACCATGTCTTGATATCATCGAAGCCCTCCGACTTCTCAAAGAGCTTCTCAAAGCAGCAACTGATGGCACAACCTCGCACACATCGCAGACTTAAAGCACTGAGGACCCAACATATGCTTCATTGTTATTCTTGTCGTTATATATATATGTGCTTGACACTTTTAACACTTGTCTCTGAAGTACAATTATTGCTTAATATAATTTATCCATTTGTCCCAATTCCTCCTATCGTCTACTGCTCTACACCTCATCCCTTTGAACCACCTACATTCTGCCCGGCATAACACTTGGTACTATAGCACAACAGTGATGGAGGGACAAGCAACATCATAATCACAAGGCAAAAACCTCAAACAAGTCTTCGGTGCATTGCCACCATTCAAAAGATCACAAACTTTACGATGACACACTCCTAAGAGAGCAAGCACACCTTGTGACAAGCAGCCATAACTAGCGAAGACTCCGGCGATGGAGGATCAGCACAACGCATAGACAACAATCTTTAGACAAAATATGCGGTAGATTCCACGACAATTCTTCAAACACCAACCAACCCAACGGCCAACCAGATAACAGATCCCTTGGGCTTGGCAAATCCTTGATCCCAACCGTTATCCGACGGGATAACACATGTCGTGATGGGAGGCACCAACCGACAAGCCCGCATCAACGAATATTTGTACTAGAAGTTGTTGGGACTCAATAGCCTCAATACACATCTTCTTCGACAATGCAATGGGGTAATGGAGGAGCTTCTAGATTCCCGTGCACATGTAGTACTCACCAAGAGGAATATTCCACTCTCGAGTGAATCCCATAGTAGACTAGCACTCCCTGATTCGGTCAATCATACAAACTCAAAACGACCGACGGTCAAGGTATGGCTAACGAGTTTGGAAGTGTACTTCACTGCTGTTGGGGTCAACAATGACAAGAATAAGATTGACTTTGCGGCCTCACTTTTGCTGGCATGGCTTCAAGTTGGCGGTCCAATTGAAAGACCATCCAATGGCAGCAAGAGACCGATAAAGCTGGATCAATGGCTCATGTGACCACCCACACATCGTCAACACAGGTGTTTTTCCTCTTGAGCATATACATACGACATGGCTTGAATCCCTTGCCATATAGGAAACCTGGAACGACTTTGCTTGTGCTCTACTCGCGTGCTCTAGAGAGATAAACGAGAAGTCTCATGCATGGTACAAGCTTCAACGCCTATGTCAGCAATCTAGCGTGACAGAGTACACATTATGATTTCATGAACTCGTCACTGGCAATGACCTCGTCCCTGATCAACTCTGTTTCTAATATGGTAACGACCTCAAATACGATAACCGGCGATCAATCACCATTTTTGGCATCCAAGACGACCTTCCACAAATGGTCACAGTACCAGACCCCATCGACAGTGCTAACTACACTGCTCAGATGCACGAATCCAAAGGCTTGCAACCCCAAGGCAACAGTTGTTATCGTGGCGGCAGAATGTCACACTCGACAAAAACATCAACCCCAGTAGAGATGTATACCATTGATCAACGCGATCAACTGCTTTGTTTAGATTGCAAGAAGCAAGGACACATCTCATGCAACTGTCAGAAATGGGATCAACAAGCCAAAAAGATAGGAAAGCCGTGGAGAAATAATGAGGAGTCAAGAAACAACAAAGGGCGGGAGTAGACGACGAAGCTCCTATCCGGTCAGAAAATCTACGCCGTCCTTTTGCCCATCTGAGTGGCTCATACCGCTGTCGACGAGGGTTCCTAATATCGCGAAGTGCAAATAGGGGTATGAGGATAACCAACTGGCAATACTGCGAGGAGTCCAATCAAAGGATTGTAAAAGTCATGGAATAATACTAGCACTACTAGAGGAAGGAGTGTCTCATACTATGTAAGCAACATTACGGTTCAGAAGCTGGTTTTTTTTATTGAACTAGGGATGTTTGAATGAAAGTCCATTGATGGACGATTGTATATCAGTCGAATTCACAAACCTCTCTGACTACGGATCCAAGACCTACATAATGTAACAGTCTAGAGAACTTGTCAAACAAGCAAACACAAAACTGTCCTCGGGTGAGAAATCCTGTGCAAGCACAATCCATACGTTGAATTGAGCATCGGACCAGTCTATGTCAGCATTAATGGCAGAAAATGACATTTGCCTCTAGTTGAGCGGTCTACACCGCAACAGCGGCCACGACAACCGGCAAAGGTGGAAGTAGCAGAGGAAGTTGAGGTAGCTACAAAACGCCAACCGATATCATTGGCCAAGAGGTATCTGCGAAGTAGGGCTCAAGTGTGGCTAGTCCATGTGGGGATGAGGGAAGTGAAGGAAGTCGTGGCATCTGAGGGAACCACATCGGCCTTAACACACAAGAAGTTCACAGCAGTTCCATTCGAGTTTGCAGCACTTATCAAAGAGTTTCCCAATAAATTGCATTCAGAGTTACCTCCACAGCCAAATGTTGACCACCATGTAGACCTGAAGCTCGGGAGCAGACCAACGTTGGAAGGGACCTATTGAATGAGCGACCACAAGCTTACCGAACTCGAGAAGCAACTGGATGAGATGCTCGATCAGGGGTTCATCAAGCCCTCCATGACACCTTACGTGACACATGTACTTTTTGTAAAGAAAACAGTTGTAGATATATGGATATGCATGGACTACCGAGTACTACACAACATCACCATCAAGAACCGCTACCAAATTTCACAAACAAGCAAACGTTTTGACCAACTCCCCAGACCCCAAATTTTCAGCTATGCAATGACTGTCATCAGATGAGCGTATCTGACAAGGACATTGAGAAGACAACATTCCATATCTGATGTGGGTGCTTTGAATTCACGGTCATGCCATTTGGAATCACAAATGAACCTGCAAAATTCATGACAACAACAAACAACATTTTTGCCCTTACCTTGATGACTTTGTCATTGTACACCTCAACAACCTCCTGATATACAATCGTATCCCGAAGAAGTACAATGGGTAACTCTAAAAAGTACTTGAGATTTTACAGTGAGGGCATTTTTTCAAACAACTCCCAAAATACAACTTTGGTCGCCGTTCCATCGAGATTTCAGGGCACATCATCGGCGATGGACGCATCACCACAGACTCAAAGAAAGTGGAGCTGGTCGTTAATTGGCCGACGCTTTCCAATATTTGGGACATCCTAGTATTTTTAGGCTTCCGCAACTACTCCTGTCAATTCGTAAAAGATCACGTCCGAGTGTCTATGCCTCTCTCTGATCTTGATTCTTAAACCTCCTACTATGGCAAGCTTTTCATTCGCAAGAGACAACACCAGCCCTGAAAAGGCTTTTGCCGATTAAGGAGTTACCTCAATTGCTGCTGCGGAGTGAATGTGAGATCCAGAAGTTTCTAGGGATCATCTTGGGACTGGTTCTTGAGATTATGGAGGAGGGTTTCAAGGGTCGAAGGAAGCTAAACGGTGTGCTGGACGCTGGCACAAGCCATAACTTCTTCAATGACAGGTTGGCGATGCGATCAGAGTCCTGCCTCCAGCGCACATAGGCCCTCGCCTCACCTGCCGTCGCCTCCGTGGCCGTCGCCTCCCCCGTAGTAGCGACTTCCACCAGCTCCTTGTCGCAGTGAAAGAAGAAGCGTCGAGGCAAGAAGGGCAAGGGTCAGCAGCAACAGCAGTAGCAGTAGTTGACTGGGTCTAATGGCAGTCGCTTGGTCTGCCACAACTGTGGCCAGCCAGGGCACGGGTGGTACATGTGCCTACTACCGACGGACGAGGCTCGCGTCATCGCCACCATGCGTCGCCAGCGGGAGCGTCGTCTTGCCTCAGCCTCCATCACTGTTGCCGCCTCTGATGCCTCAACCCCATCCAGCAGCTCCGCTCATCCGACCGCGACCCCGGTCCCGTAGACACCAGCTCCTCAGCAGCATCATCCGTAGCCGTCGACGCCACCGTTCCCTTCACCAGGGCAGTCTTCCTTTTATCCGGGCTCTGGCGCCGTCACCTCGCACTCCGTCTACACTCCTGGACCGTCCACGCGTGAGCGGCAGTTGGAGGATTTTATTGTGCTCCAGCTCGTCCTGCCTCGCCCTCCCCCCCAGGGAAGTGCGAGTTACGTCACCTCCTGCTCGACCCCCTCAACCTACATGACTGAGACTGAGCTGCGGTCGTGTCATGCCTCCTCGTCTGTCTCGCCGTCTCTTGTGGTCTCCCCTGCCCCCTCCGTGACGACGTCGCGTGGCTTGATGATTGAAAGTCTCGGTTCGCGCCCCCTTCCACCATGTCCGCATCTCTTGCTTGTTGCCATGTGTCTCTTAGCGATATGGCGACTCCGGTCTAGGACTCGGCCGAGACCTGGATCATCGAATCCGGTGCCACGCATCACATGACGGCCTCTTGCAAGGCCTTCAGTATGCTTGGTCCGGTTGGCAATGTCTCCGGTATCCGGACGGGCTTTGGCCAGGTGTTACCTGTCCGCGCCATTGGTGTCGTTCGTTTTCGTGGTCGTGTCGGTGATGTGCTCCTGACTGATGTCCTCTTCGTCCCCGTTCTTGAGCTCAACCTCCTGTCTGTTACTGGCCTTGACCGCATGAGCATGGACGTTGTGCACTCGCGTGGTGTTGGCACTATGTCGTTGCGTCCGTCCGTTCTTGTCGTTCTCTACACCACCGGCAGTAGCAACCTGTGGCACGTAACTCGTCTGTGTTCCTCTCCTTCTGTCCCCTCCCCATCGGCCACCGCAGGCCATGTGCTTGTCACCAGCACACTTTCTCCGCAGCACACCCGTCTCTTGCACCGCCGCATGTGCCACGTCCGCTATGCTGCCGTTGACAGCATGCTTCGCGCCCAGCCGGCCAAGGGCCTTGACCCTAAGACTTTCCCTTTACCGTGCCCCACGGAGTGCGTTGATTGCGCTCAGGACAAGATGCACTGGTCCACATACCCTTTGTCCTCCTCCCGTGCGTCCGCCCCTCTCGACCTGGTCCATTCCGACGCCATGGGTCCTCTCCCTACCGAGTCCGTCGGAGAGCATGTCCGTTATGTCCTCACCCTCACTGACGACTCCTCTCGCTACCGTTGGGTCTTCTGCCTTCGGCAAAAGAGCGATGTCACCCGTGCCATTCAGGACTGGCTTTTCCTTATGGAACGCGAGTGTGGTCGACCTATTCACCGCTTTTTCTCCGATCGTGGTGGAGAGTACATGGTGAGACCACGACGTTTCTTGCCTCCCACAGTGTCCACCACGAGACGTCTACGCCCGACACGCCCACCCAGAACGACGTCTCCGAGAGGTGGAGCCGTACCATAGCCGATGCCGTCCGCACCATGCAGGTTGAGTTTGGTCTCTCTGATGGCTTCTACTTTGAAGCCATGGCGTACATGACATGGCTCTGGAACCGGATTCCTCACGGACCCCTTCCCCGCCTTTCCACGCTGTACCAGCACTGGTGCGGTCAGCGAGCCGACCTCTGCCCTGCTCGCGTCTGCGGTTGCATGGCCATTGTATGGTTACCCGCCCCGCAGCAGGGCGGCAAGCTCGCCCCCCCCGGGCGTCCTTGCACCTTTCTCGGTGTCTCTCGCAAGTCCAAGGCTTGACACTTCTGGGATCCCTCACGACACTACATCGTCGACTCCCACAATGCCCTCTTCTTTGAGGAGCTATTTCCATGCGATCTCGTTCGCTCCGGTTTGTCGGTGTCCCTCCCGTCGCGCGGGGGAGTGGTGAGTCCGTCCTCCGTCCTGCCGCTTTTGGGTGGCACATCACTTAGTCCCTTCGAGCCAGCAGTCCCTGTCGTGCCCCTCCGAGCCAACAGCCTCAACCGCGCCCGCTGGCCCCTCTGGGCCAGCCGTCCCAGTCACATCCACTGGTCCCTACAGGCCAGGCGCACCAGTCGTGCCCCCTGGCCCCATTCGGGCTAGCAGTCCCAGACGCGCCCGCTGGCCCCTCCGGGCCGGCAGCCCCACACGCGCCCGCTGGCCCCTCCGAGCCGGCGATCCCAGTCATGTCCAGTGGTCCCTTCGAGCCAGCCGTCCCAATCACATCCACTGGTCTCTCCGGGCCAGCCGCCCCAGTCGTGCTTGCTGCCCCCTCTAGGTTGGCGGCCCTAGATGCATCCGCTGGCCCCTCTGGGCCAGCCGCCCCAGTCGCGCCCGCTGGCCCCTCCGAACCGGCGACCCCAGTCGCGTCCGCTGGCCCCTCCGGCCCAACAGCCCCGTCCGCCTCCGCGGGCCCGTCAGACTCGGTGCCATCTCCTACCCTATTGTACTACACGCGTGGCCCAGGTGGCAACCTCCGACCCAGGCCGTCAGTGAGCGTGCAGACCGCAGCACCTCGCCCTGTGGCGTCTCGGTCCCCTGTCGCTCCACAGTTCTCTTCCACTCCTACGATCGTGAGTGGGGACCCTGGCACCAAGGCCCTTAGCCTGACCACTTCGATTGTCATTGCAGACCTTCACCCAAGCTCTACATTGGGCTACGCCATGCTTCATCACGAGCATCGACATGTTGTCATGGCTGCACTCGCACGCATCCCACCTGGAGCTCGAGATGCCCACACTCCCTCAGTACGCTGCATAGCACGCCCTGAGGACCCAGCCACCCTGCATGAGGCTCGAGCTTCTCCTGAGGGCATACACTGGGATGCTGCCTGCGTTGACAAGCGCGCTGCTATCCAGCAGCACCACGTGTATGACCTCGTCGACCTCCCTCCAGGTCGGAAGGCCATTGGTGCTAAGTGGGTCTTTCGGCAAAAATGGAAGCCCGACGGGTCCTTGGACAAGTACAGGGCGCGCCTCATCGCCAAGGGATTTGCTCAGGTCCCTGAGGTCAATTACGACCAGATCTTTGCCCCAGTTGGCCGATTCTCGACAAGCCGGGCGCTCTTCAGTCTGGTTGCCTAGCATTGGTGGGAGCTGCATCAGATGGTTGGGAACAACACCTTCCTCCATGGTTCACTGGAGGGTGAGGAGCTCTACATGGTGTAGCCTCCGAGCTTCGACGACGGCACTGGGAGAGTCTGGCGCCTGTGGAAGGCTCTCTACGGTTTGAAGCAGTCGCCTCGGTTTTGGAACCAAGAGATCAGCAACATACTCCTTCGCGGCGGCCTTCAGGTTAGTACCGCTAGCCCCGCACTTTTCGTCAGCCCGTGAGGCCAGACCCTCGCCGCTGTCTTGGTCTACGTCAACGACCTCCTCATTGAGTCGCCTGACATGGCTGCCGTCCAGCATGTCAAGGACCTACTGCACACTGCCTACCGGATGAAGGATCTCGGTTCTGCCCGAGTCTTCCTAGGCTCGAGCAAGATCGCTCCCAGGGCATCTTGCACGTCCACCAGGCTGCCTATGTGCAGACCCTGTCCACTCGCTTCGCCGAGGACCTGCCCCTCGTACCCAACGCATCTTCACCCATATCACCTAATGGCCAAGTAAAGCTGAAGAGTCCTGACCCAGCCGTTGTGGGGGAGTCAATTGACGTAACCATGTATCTGCGAGTCATCGCAGTCATCCTGGCGACGACAGCGCGCCCAGACATCGTGTTCACCGTCAACCTCCTGGCTCAGTTTTCTCAGGAGCCGCGTCACCTCCACTTCAAGGCCACGATCTGAGTACTACGCCACATCGTCTCGACTCCTCGGCGAGGTCTCGTGTTCTGCCGCCAGTCGTCTGTCGTCATAGTGGGCTACACCGACAGTGACTGGGCCGGCAGTCCAGACAGTAAGAGTCGCACAGGCTGAACCTTTCTGGTCGGCGGCACAACTGTGTCCTGGCGAAGTGGCAAGCAGGGGTGCATTGCACGCAACACCGCTAAGACTGAGTACGTGGCCCTTGGCTCAGGCGCGCGTGAGAGTGTGTGGTTGCGTCGTCTGTTGTCCGAGTTGTGTCAGTCCGTTACATCCATCACGTTGCATTCTGACAATGAGAGTGCCATGGCCATCGCCGACAATGACGGCGTGCATCACACACGCACAAAGCACATCAGCGTTCAGTATCACTATGTGCGTTCATTGTTGCATGACGGCAACATCAACATTGTGTGGATTGAGAAAGCACGACAGCTGGCTGACTTCTTGACCAAGGCACTGAAGCACGACTCGTTCAATAAGGCTGTGAGTGCGGTTGGCATGCATCTGTGAGTGGCTCTCTTTGTCTCTGCCTGCGTCTCTGCGTGCCCTGGGGGAGTCTGGTTGTTGACTGTGTCTTTGCCCGCACATGTGCACTACGCCTGTGAGTCATGGGGGTGTGTTGGTTTTTGTGCATCTCTCATTGTGCTCTGTTGTGTCCTCCCGGCTTGTGTACATCAGCGTGTAGATGACAACCGACGAGACTCAAAGCTGCTGGAGTGTCATCCGGTGGAGCCGACGCACGCTGAGGCCTACTCGTAGTTCGATGGAGACTCCTCCCTTAGGCGACGTGCTCAGCTCCATCGGCAGGCCTCCTTGGCGGTCGGGCCGCCGGCAGTCACTGCCACCTCAGATGCTGCCTGCATGCACCCATCGCTTGTTCTGACTGTGCCATTGCATCTGTAGCATCATGCTCTGCCTAGGGTCCATGTATCTTGCTGCGTGGCACTGTTTGGCATCATGGACCGTCGTAGGCACTACCTTGGTTCGGGCAGCCTAACTCTTTGGTGCTATTATTCTAGCTGATCCTGAGCGCAGGACTGCGTTTGCAGCGTCGGTATTATGGTATGGTCAAGTTTTCAAGCAAAACGGATGATGCCCGGGTTTTGGGCTGTCAGGCGTCTAGCAGGGCTCACCGAGAAAACCCTGCCTGCTAGAAAATAGGTCTAAGACTATTTTCTGATTGGCTGGTTAGCGGAGTCACAAGTTCTACACTAGCGGAGGGGAGCTAGAACTTGGAGGGGTCTCCCATTGTTGCTCATTCTTCACTCCTATTCAGTTACTTCCAGTTTTCAACTGCTTTTTGACGCCAACGCTGGAGCGCCCGTTTCTGAGTAACAAATCTACAGCACTCAGACTTTGACGCCTAGAGCAGCAGACTGAAGGGGCAGTTGACTAAGCATCTTGCGTGGAAGCCCGCACGCTGCATCAACACCGCCACTGCCCCAACCTGCGCTCTAGTGTAGTTTCCTTTACGCGCTACAAATGATAGAGATGTTGCGCAATGGCGATTATGCAACGTACCCGGGCTGGCATAGGAGAGTATTACAGATATCGAGGTCAAGGGGTGAACCTGCATTGTGATTTTGCTTTTGATTATAGAATTTCATCGACTTCATGCCTAAAATATGATTATTTAGTGATTCTATCATGGAGTGGGAATCGGCTCAATTCAACGGGACCTGGCTGTCGAGTGCGCAATTTTTGCGCACTCGGCAGGTTTACCCCTTCCGACATTGGCGCTTGAACGTCTTAACTTTGCGGACGCGAATCCTACTCTGATGGGCCACCCCCTCGCTGCGCACTTCCCGAATGGAGCAACATCAAGCGGCATGTGTAATTTCGACCAATTTAGAACCGGTTTGAAAATTGTACTCGACCGTAAATGTTTGAGTCGATCTAGCGAAACCGTTTTTTCAACATGTTTTCAAATGAAGGTATTCACAGTGGGTTTTAGCTTTAATTCTCCGCTTCGCTGCAAGATGTTTCATAGACGATGGGAATCCCACCACGTATGATTTCACGACAATAAAATCATGATGAATCGGCGGGAGCCCATTGATTCCCCCCTTGCTTCAGCAACGAGTTTTGGCGCACTCGCAAGCATTTGCGAGCGCTCGCAGACCCCGTCGCTACGCCGCCTCCCGCTAACCGGCCCGGCGGGATCATAGAATTAGTAGCAAGCTCAAAGTGCCGATCCACCCACCAAGGAGGTTGTTTGACGAATAATGGGCAAACCATGTTTTACATTGAATATAAAAACATGGAAAAATGAAATATCCTTGGCCCTCCTACTGCCTGGTCTTTGAGATGAAGGAGTTTAGAGGAAGATTTTAACTTTTAAATTCGGGGATGGGATTAGGGTCGAAAGTTGTTTGATTGAAATGTAAAGATACACCGGTACCTGGCAAAATTGATACGAGGTTTGTGGGCTATAGAGCTATCATTGACTAAAATCGGTACATAGATAATCCTAAAAGTCCATATTAGTTCACTCATCGTTCTATTGTAGAAACGGTCCCTCCGGACGATCCCATCGGATGCAAGGCCGATCGATGTCGCAGACGTGCTCCATCCGGAATCCGAATCGTGCCGGACCCTCCCTCACGCTTACCATGATAGAGGAGGTAGGACAACACCTCCCCCTCACTTGGATAGCCATAATCACAAACCCACCTCTGATCGCAAACATCTACAGGTACACCCCATACGTCACGCTCCCCTCTCTCACAGGCCTCCCGATCACTATCATCTACAAGCTCCGCCAACGAGGCCCAGAAATCTGGGGCTACCCCCTACGGGTATGTCTTGTCACAGGCCGTCTCTGCCGTCACACATGGGCACAACCCAGACCCTTCTTTGGAGCAGACTGCACACCAGTCTACGTTAAGAAGGGGATCTTCCCTGGCACACCTCACCAACCAGATATCCCTAGCTATAGAATTAAAATTGAAAACGCATCCCTCCAAGAACTTTACAACCTCTTCCTCAAATCCGAGAAGCCGTCTGCGACACATAAGCCAAAATGGGAGGAGAAGTATCCCAACACCGACTTCCACTGGCGGTACATTCATACCAGCCTTCTCAACACTCCCCTCCGACTTCGACCACAAGATGTCATGCTACGCATAATCTACAGATCCATCCAAGTCAACCACAGATTTCGTTTTCTCCCCCCCCCATCATCCCCACTATGCCCACGCTGCAACGAACCAGAAACAGTCGAACACTGCTTTGTACAATGTCGCGAGATCCAACCAATCATCAAACGCCTGCACATCCCTTTCACCACCTTTTTCCCTCAAACCTCGCCCACATTGCCCAACATTCTCATCGGTCCTACCATTCCCACCAAGGAGCGGACTTTATGGGAAATCACTCGATCCACCATATTACACCGCCTCTGGCAAGAACGATGGGCACAACCCAAACACAACCCCACCCCAACCATCATCGCAACCGTCCCACACCTCTTACAAGAACATCTCACTCACGCAGCACTGAGAATAGCCCAACTTCCCCCTGGTAGAAAGAAAAACAAATCCCAGAACCACTTCTACACCGAAATATTACACGCCCCCTTCCTGTGCAGTGCACAAGAAGGTAGAGAAAATAACACAATCCGTATGTCACAGAAGTTCCACCGCTGGTGGAAATTTCCTAGACTATACAAGTTGTGATTTGTTTGGGGGGCCGGGCTCAATCCCCGGGCTTGTTTTGGCGTCTTGGAGACCCTCCCGCTCCCATCGGTTACGACCACGGGACAAAAAAAAAAAAAACAAGTGGAAAGTTGCACAAGTGTGCAATGGGTTACATAGTATACATACATTTTTTTTTGGGAAATGTGTGAATGAAGGTTTGTGGTATGGCTTACAATGGATTATTACTCATTCACTCATTGTGAAACTTGAATAAAATGATTTATGTAGTTTTTTGGTTGGATGTGATACACGAAGGCATTGATGGTGTAAAAAAACAGAAAATAATGATGTAAGGTAGCGAATTTCTTTAGCTACATGTATATAGTTATATGTATATGTGTATGTATGTCTCTAAGTGTACAGACAGTTATATATATAAAAAGATATATACATTTAGGTCTCCGTCACCTTTTTCTAATTTATAACTGCTTCGTTTTACCCTTAACAATATGAATTCCCTCTTAGGTAGCCAGGTTCCACTCCTATGCTTTTTTGGTGCACAAGTTAGCCCTCTACCCCTTCCCGTTCTCCTCCCCGGTAGAGAAAGTTGAACAAAGAACTGTTCAAGACCTTTTTGCCATGTGTTGGTCGATGTGAGGTGGTCGCCTTATCTGCAAAGGGGTTGAGGCACAGGTGACGAGAAAACAAAAATGTGTTCCGGACAAAATTAGAAATTAGGCCATGAAAGAGACGCGAAAAGCGTTGGCAATGAGAAAGGGTGCTGGCAACAAAAGCAGAAATGCAGTCAACGAAGATAAGGACGCGACAGAAAAATTTACGCAGGAGAAACAAAAACAATGTTTCGGACGACGTGGAGGACAAAAGCTGTCGGTTGCGGGTGCTCTCGTCCTCTCCCGTCCTACCTTTCGTCGTGGCCGTTGGTGCGTCGACGTTCCTCACCCTCCCTCCGCTGCCTCTGTGAGTAATCGAGGTGCTTAGCTCTGAGGCTACATTCCCCCC
>SZWC01000924.1:842-29596 GCA_023375785.1 Penium margaritaceum
AGTCCACGTGCCCTCCCCAAACTTTAATATCTACTTGAATGAGTGTATGCCGGCATTTTTCAGGTTTTCATTGCAAATTTGATGCGAACTTACACTTTAAAATGTCCTTGCATGAGGTTTTCCTTGTGCCCCCCTTGTGCCCCCTTGTGCTCCCGTTGTGTTCCTTGTGCCCCCATCCCACCCGATGCACAAAGTGCACTGGGGGAGTATTCGTGGGGGTGAATCTGGAACATGTGCTAAAATTTTTACTCACGTACATTTTTTTTGCTACCCTCTGATTTTTTATCTCAGTATTGATACCTTTTCATGCCATTGAATTTTGTCAGTACTGTAAAAAATTTTAAACCAAGGAGAACCCTACATTTAATCATTGAAAGCAACACTAGATGTGAAGTTCTACCATCCTGTTATACACTTGTAGAAGTGGGATATACATGTACTTAATCATGGATATTTCAGAATTTTTGGACTTTTTTTTCAGTGTCAAGCCTTTGCAACATCACCACAAGCCATTTTCTTGTGCAGTGATGGACTTTATTGTCTTATGTGGTTTTTTTATGCAACACAGGACAAGTTTGCAGGTCCATGATCATGCTATGAACATTTCAGAGAGAATATTTGTCTGAAAACTACACAAATGCAGAGGATAGCAGCAATAATAACACAATGTATTCCTCTTTTTCCGGAACATCAACATGAATGAGAAATTATCCTATCTATGATGATGCGGCTCTCTGAAAACACAAGGGAAACCTCATTGAGTCCATGTAAACTTCTTTCCATGGATCAGATTCAAAGATGTACTTCCATGCCTCACAAAAGCATCCGCATGCAGCCTCCTTTAAATTTCACATGACCAAATGCATAGTCCTACCCTTGCAAGATTGCTCCGCATCCAGCTGAGAGAAAAGTTCTATAAGCTTGTAATTAAGTGGACGCTTCTGCCCACGTCACCAGGTTGACATTTCGGTGTACATCTAGCAGGGATGTACACCAATGGTTGGTGAATCCAAGGCTACCATTTTTATTGTGGTGGCAGGAAGTCACAATCAACAGAGACCTTCACCCTGATGGAGACCGACATCTTCAAGCAATGGAATTGACATCTGTAATGATCTTGGAGGAAGCTGGGCCAAACTTTTCGCAGCTGTCAGAAGCAGAAAAAAGATGCCCAAAAGAGGAGGATGTCACAGAAAAAATCTGAGGAGTCAACAAACAGTAGAGGGCAGGAGTAGACGGCATAATTCTTTTTTGGTCAAAGACATCTACACTGACCAATCGCCCATCTGAACAGCTCACAATGCCACAGACGAGGTTTCGTGATGTCGAAAATTTCAACACGGAGTACAAAGGCAACCAACTGGTAACATTGCTATGGGTGAGACCGATGGATTACAAAATTCGTACAATGGTACCAAGATTACTGGATGTGAGGCCCGCTCACAACGCGCGACTGGCGACTACAGATTCATCGAATTTGCAAACCTCTCCCACTACAAATTGGGAAATTACATGGTATAGCGGTATGGAGAACTCGTCCAACAAGCAACCACAAAATCATCTTCAGGTGAGATCTCGTACACCAGTACATTCTGTAAGAATGAAGCATCGGCACAGCCTACGTCAGTATTTATGGCACAAAATGACCCATCTCGCTCAACGTTGCCAAGCGATATCTGCAACAAGGGGCTCACTTGCGGCTATTCCACATGGAGCCTGAAAAAGAGGGTAAAGTTACAGCAGTTGTCACAATGGACTCATTGGCCTCACATGCACAAAAACCGGAAGCGTTTGCGGGTGTGCCATAATATTTGTACCACACATTGAGGATTTTGAAGGGATGTTTCCCACAAAGTACACCAAGACTTATCTCTGCAATGTGTTATGACCACCAAATGGACCTCAAGCCAGGCAAGAGACCGACAATTAAGGGGACCTATTAGATGAACAGCCACGATATGACACAGCTAGAATGCCAGTTAGACGAGATGCTCAGGCAGAGGCAAGTCCGCCCATCGGCATCACCCTACGCAGCCTTGGTAGCACTTATCAAAAGTAAGAGCGGCAAAAGACAGATGTCTGTAGACTACTGAGCTTAAGGAAACAACCATAAAGAACAGCTACCCTCTTCCACGTGAAAATGAGCTCTTTGACCAACTCCGGGAGTGAAATATTTCTCAAAAATTGACTTGCGATTGCCACTAGATCCGCACATATAACAAGGACATCAAGAGGATGGCATCCTGCATCTGCTAGAGGCACTTTGAGTTCACTGTCATGCCATTTGGACTCGCGAATGTCCTGGCAACATTGTGTCAGCCAGGAACAACATTTTTTGCCGTACCTTGATAACTTTTCTTGTTCTACTTCGATGGCATCATGGGGTACAGCCGCAATCAGAAGGAGACTCATGGTAATTTCTGAAAAAATCATTGAAAATTTAAAATGAGATAATGTTTCTAGAAAACTCTCAAAGTGTGACGTTTGTCGCTTCTTGGACGAGTTTTTTAGCCACATCATCAGCGATTGACAGATCACGATGGATCAAGAATGCTGACGCAATTCTCATTGGTTGAAACCCACCAAGTTCCAAGACATCCAAGTGTTTTCATCTTTTTTTACTACTACTGTCCATTCATAGAAGATTATGCCAGAGTGTGTGTGCTCCCCTCCAATATCACCAAAAAACCACCTAGGGGAGATTGATTCTTTTAAGAGAACCTCTGACCTCAGCGCATGCCTTCCAATTGGCAGATGAAAAAAAGGCCTATGTCATTGCCACCAAGGCAGAAAATCAAGCAATCAGAGCTGTTCTTCTCCAAGACAACGGAAATGGAGAACAACCAAATGCATATATTTCAAAAACTTTACACAGGTTGGGTCTGGGTTACACAATATACAATCAGGGGATTTTGGTGGCCGTGCACGCTTTCAATACGTGATAGTAATACTTGGAATGCTGACATTGTGTCATCCACACTGATCACCACGCACTGAAATATCTCAAGACTTGGCCAAAACTAAACCGATAGCAAGCTTGATGGATGCAGTTCACCTAGTCCAGATTTGGCTAAGACTTCTAGTACCAACCTAGAAAAACTAAGTAAGCAGACTTCCTGTGTAGGCAACCGGATTTGATGGCCAATATCAGCATAATACTCGTCAAACAAGACCATTACCTGGCAAGGCTATTCATGAAATCGTATAAGGAGCTCAGCGGGTATGAAAAAACATAATTCTGGTTTGACAAACAGTAGTGGCAGAGATGATTTCCTCACAAAGTCAGCATACCACCGAATGATGCACTGCAATAAATGCTATTGGAGGAGTACCACAACATCAATCCAGATGGACACTTCAGTGAGGAAAAAAACCTTTAAAAACCTGTGAAGGACTATTACTAGGATAGAATACTAACTGAATTTGTAAATTACTACAAGATGTCTGACATGTTTCAAATCCATAAGTCAAGACGGACCAAAATCCCGGATTTCCTTCAACTACTACTGGTACCAAAAGAACCATGGTCAGACATGTCCATGATCTTCGTGACACAAAATTTGTGACCTACGGCTGAGCCTTGAGATATTTCAGTGCGACTCAAACCTTATCTTGGTGTGAGGTGCCATCTGAGGGAGGACACCGTGAATGGCAAGGTGAGAATTCCGTAATCTCCTCAAGAGCTATTCAACATGCGCCACTCTTCTCTTCAGATGACATCGGAGCGTGTCGTCGGACAGCTCAAGCACATACTTAAGATACTCACCGACATTGAAGGATTCTACCTTGAAGTGCAGGCATACACTGTCATTTCTTGTTGCTTCTTGCACAACGTATTTATGATTGCAGGTGCAAAAGAAGGTGGATACATAGACAGCTTCAGATTGAATGTGGATGCCATTTGTGATTGGATGCTCGAAGGATTTGACCTTGTGAATGATCAGAACACATCCGTTGATGAAAAAGCTTTTCACAATGGGATATACAAAGAGAGAAAATCTAGCCTATGTGACAGATAGTGAGGCTTTTGCTGTATAGTGTGTTTTTTTGCTACATTTTAATAGCAATAATCATGTCTTCTTCATACTAAAGCATGTCACACCGTCAGTTCCACAGGTGGCAATGCCTTTTTTATGCAAGAATTAGATAAGAAAGACACATCACGTAGCCATTTTGTCATGGCATGGACCTTCATGCAACAATAAATAACACAATTCAACAAAAGAAAACTACTCGTAAGGACTTCCAGAGAGCCACCAACGTCCTGTGGCATAGCACCTATTTCACGCTCTAAAATTTTTAATGCTCACACAGGCCTTCCTGCATGAAAAACATGACATCTATTCCCTCACACTCACAACAATCAAGGATACCAAGAAACCATAAAGTAATGGAAATTTCCAGTCTTTTCCATGTACATGTACGTCCATCAGTGTATGCATCCTGCAAGGAATATACACATAGTGATAGAGTGAAGGATAGTAAAAGTGTGGCAATTGCGTGATGTAAGAATGTGAGACTCACTAGTTAGGTATGGCATTGAAATAATGGAGTAAGTTTAAAATTAGCACCAACGCAAATGAGAACATTATGCAAAATGACATTGACATAACATGGCAATGACATCATTTAGCACACTAACACCGACATAGTTTTGGTGTGCAGTAGCATGATGCAATGCCATGATGCCTACCTTCATCCCGTCCACATTTCCTGAGTGTGGATTCCGGCACTACAGAAGCACTTGGCTCTGCGTGGGTATCTTCCGTCACGTTGAGCCCATAATGATCTCACGAGCCTTCACCATACAACGTCCGGAGGGTGGTTCCTCCATACGGTCTAGGCTCCCTGCTAGCTTTATTTTAGCTTGTGCAAGGTTGTCACTGGTGATTAACCTGGACTGACCACAGCCCAAAGCAACACCCATGCCCTCTTCCAGGACTTGGTGCACTCTGGGATTGATTTCCCCTCCCTCAAACCCTAGGGCCACCCCCAGTAGCATCACCACCTACACCTGCTGCAAACTTAGCCACCACCCGCCTGCCGTTTATCTCCAGATGCACCACACAAACCTGCGGCTGTAGCACTATCCACAGCAGCAGCAGCACCTACTGCTGCTGCACCCTTCACTCCTCCATCAACACCCACAACTGCTGCACCAACTGTCACTGCACCACCAACCGCCACCCCAACACCAACTGCCACACCACCAAGAGCCATATCTGCTGCTCCACGAACTGCAGCCACACCACCAACTTTTCCCAAATCACCAACTGCCACCACATCATTAATAGTGGCCGCACCACAACCTGCCACGGCACCACCAACTTCAGCTGCACAACCTGTAACAACCACACCATCCTAGCGGCAGTACCACACGCCTCCGCACCACCTGTCGCACCATGTGAGGCTTTTGGCGATGAGAGCAGTTCCATAACCGCTGAATTTGAGCTAGCACATTTTATGCCTTATCTTAGGAGGTAGGGGGCTTCGGCGCCAACGACTCCTCAAGGTAATCCTTGTACGCCTTTTGGTACTGCCCCAGTCACGATGCCTCATTGTCATCCCACATTCCACCTGCGTCCTTGCCTACTTCTTTAAACTCCTGAAATCCGCAGTTGTGAGAGTGGCTCCCTCAAAGTTCATCAACCCTTGTAGCGGATTGTTCTCCACCTCCCACAACCCACACACGACATGATTCATGACATTTGCATTCCTTGCAGCAGGAGGCTTGTCTCATCGTGTGACTCTGACAACTACACCTCTAGTATTATGTGCCTTGCCTCTGGGCGCCATTACTTGTGCCAGACCACATAGCACAGCTTAAACCACCCAAATTTCAAGTCTGAAAAGTGTGGGCCAGCCGTGCACATCAGTGGTTTTAGACTCCACACAAAACTAATTATTGGGGACCAGCGCACCGTCCTTCTAACCTGCTCCACTGAGGTTCCTACCTTCACAGCCCTTCTGATATCCTTTTTAGATGCTCAAAGCACAGTTACTGACCTCCATTGCATTTTACGTTACAACCGGCTTGTTGATTGCCTCTTTTTCTTACTTTTACTTGTCATTGAAGTTGAGCAAAATAGAGGCCCATACCTTGGAGCTCCACCCTGCACTGGAGAGTGTACCTCAGGCAGTTTCATGAGGCAGTCTAGTAGTATTGTGTGCCTTGCGGCAAGCTCCATGCCTGCTCCTTTGTTCACTCACACTACCCGTAAAACATTCGAGCCGTACGACGTTTCGATCGTTCATGTCATGGACAGCCATTAAACTTTTGGTACAGGGATCAAAAAGGCTATCACGAACTCTCTCTTTACAGCCTTCATGAGTCTCATGCCGTCCGATACATGAATCGAACAGCTCTTGGATGAAAAATGTTGTTCGATCGACTGCTTTATTTTCTTGTGTAACCTCGAGAAATAAAAGAAACTGTGGCGACGTAACAAACGACCTCGTCCGACGTTGCTTGAAAACCGGGCATTGTTGAATGCTACGAGTCACAAAGAGGTTCACAAAAATGAGCAGAACAGGTCCCATGACGCAACAAAATGGATCTCCCAACATCTCCGCCAGCACTAAAATTTTACTGGTCGTTGTAGAGCGTGTCGATTCACAGGTCAAGCAAAACAGCGAATGGACAAAAATGTCTTCACAGTGTACTGACATTAGTAGTACACACGTTTGTCGAAATGTGTACTTTCGTGGCTGAAGTGGTTCAGTACTAAACAACATATCTCACCACCAGAATGTTTTCAGACATATCCATGTCAAATAGGTTTCAAAGTCACAATATGATCCACTTCATCTCTTTTTTATTATAAAATTCTAAGAATCCTCGTGATAAGTTTATCTTTATCTATAAAGCCAAAATAAACTTGATGTGTTGTACACTTTCTATAGGAAAAGTGTTGATGTCAATGTACTACTTCTAGGAAATTTCCTTGGTATGTGTTGATGTGTTGTACACTTTCTTAGAAGTGTATGGATCAGGGGTGACTGGTTATAAATGGCGGTTGTACACCAAGATTTTGTCTAGAGATACGCAACAAGGTACGGGCACAAAATGCAGTTCATCACTGTCACAAATATTGCAAGGACGTTGATGTGTACAAACAGCATGATTCTGAACTCGAATTGCGCAACACTGTCTTGTCGACATCCTTATCAGACCCGCCGATATGATGATAGCCGCTGCACAGGCCAATTTTACTACGAATTCGGGCCATGCGGATTTGGTCAAGACGTTTATCTGCTCGCAAAAGAGGGTAGCAATTCTTGATGGTGATGTCGTTCAAAACTTGTTAGTCCACCCTTATACGCATCTCTTCGGTTTTCTTTCACACAAAAAACACAACTTTTGCATAGGGTAACGTTGAGATTTTATGAACTCCTGATCAAGCATGTGGTCTAGCTCCTTTCTTTAGTTTAGTCAGCTCGTAATGGCTCATCGGATAGGTCCCTTTTGCCGTTAGTCTGCTGCCCGGCTTCAGGTCTGTCTGATGGTCAATATTTTGTTACGAAAGCAGCTCTCTGGATAGTTTGCCAGGAAAAACCGCTTCAAACTCCTTGACCAATGATGCAAGCTCCTCCGGAACGGTTGCAACCCCTTGGTTGTAGTCATAACAATATTACTGATTGGTTGTTGAAGTCTTCCGACCGGAAAAGAGCCTTGCCATCTATTCCAGCCCTTTGCCGTTTCCCCATTCCTTTGGCTCGTTGACATTGCTTCCGGTACTCGTACGATGTGTAACCCAGCTTCTCACAAGTCCAGCAAAGCCATTGATCACGTCGATCAACGGCATCAATCTCCTTTGTGGAGATGACTTTCCACCGCCACGGTAGGATTTGTGGCTTTTGGGTCGCACGCCGTTGGATTCCTACATCCAAGCATTGTAGTCGCGTATTCCATGCAATCAATTACTGCGATGATTTGCAAAATGTCGTCTTGGATGTCGGAGATGGTGATTTCCCACCAGATATCTTGCTTAAGGAAGTTGTAGTAGAAACATAGGTCATCAGGGGCAAGGTTGCTACCGCTGATGATTTCGTGGAAATGCCATGTATACTCCGCTACACTGCTTTGTTGACACAGGCATTGGACCTGTATCGTGTGTCAAACTTCTTGTTCAGTTTTTTAAAGCGGGCTAATGTAGGGTGTGTGAAGTCACTCCATGTTTCCGATGGCGGGAGGGAGTCGTGCCACGTTGGATTTATTCACTTGAGAGGAAGGACGCCTGGGGTCGACGATGTGAGAGTGGTCTCATGAGCCGTAGATATAGCTATGCTGGTCTCCAATTTTCATTGGATGGTCTATAATTCAGACCACCAACTAAGAGCCGTGGCACGTAGAAGCGAGGCCGCGAGGTCAATCTTCTTTTTATCATTGCTAACCCCAGCAATATTGGAGTACACTGCAAAACTCGTCAGCCACATCTTGACCGTCGGTCCTTTTGAGTTTGCAGGGTAGAACGGCTTAAGGAGTGCGGTTGAAGCTGGGATTCACTCAAGATTTAAAACACATTCTTGCTGAGCACTGCTTCACACGCACGGGAAGTCCGAAGCTTCTCCATTGTTTGAGTAGATGGGTGTTGAAGTTCTCAAGTCCTAACAACGTGTGGAATAAGTCTTTATTAATTCGTGGTTGTCGGCTAGTACCTTCCATCGTGCCAAAGATTATTCCAAAGGGTAGCGACAGAGGCAAAGGATTTGATGAGACAGATGGGGGTTTCTCCGTGCTATGCCATTTGTCGTGAAATTCATCACTGTTGTCTAGTTTGTCTCAAGGGTTTCATTGTTTTAGTGACGCTGATCCTCCATCGCCAAAGTCTCTGCCGGTTACTACTGTTCGTCGCTAGTTGTGCCTAATACATTCACCATTGTCGTCGCAATGTATGCAAGCCTGTGAATCATGTAGATGTGTTCAAGACTCGTGCTAGGTTGTCGCCTGGTAGTTAATACGTCGGCAATCCCGCAGGTGCCGTACCATTCTCATCCCAAGTATTATGCCGAGAAAAACATAGGTGGTTCACAGGGATGAGGTAAAGCACAGTAGATGATTTGAGGATTTGGGACAAATGGATAATCTACACGAAGCAGTTAGTGTACTTTGATGTCAAGTGTCCACCAAGTCAAGTACATACATACAATAACAAGAATCACAATGAGACGCGTTTTGGGTCTTGAGGGCTCAGGTCAAGTGACGCATGCACGGTTGCGTTGTGAGTGGTTGCTTTGAGAAGCTCCGCCAAGGAGGTAGGGGGCTTTGAGAATATTGAGGCACGGTTTCATAGAATTCTGGAATCATCAAGAAGTTGATAAAACAATATCAAAACATCGATATGGTTCATGACACTTCCATCGACCATTCTCGAAACTGGTCGAAGTTGTTACAATCTTCTAAAACAAAATACCAGAGGTCAGAACAGGTGTCCAAAATACCCTCGGCCGACGGGTGTAAAAATCCTTAGGTTGAAGCATGATGGGCCACAAACGTGAGGACAGAAAAACTCACTCGTGGAGTTTAGGAACTCGTGTGCGTCAAGAAGTAGTTGTTCAATTCCTAACATAGAAAAGTTTCTAAACTCCATGAGTGGACATTCTTGTCGTTACATCCATGGCCCACCATACGACGACCTCAGGATTTTCATGCAGATTGGCAGAGGGCATTTTGGCCAGCTGCCCTGATCTCCGGTGTTCCATTCCAGAATGTTCTGACCACTTTGAATACTGTCCACAATGGTCGACAGAAGTGTCACAAACCATATTAATGTTTCCATATTGTTCTATCAACTTCTCAATGGTGCTAGACTTTTCTTAAAACGTATTTTGATATTATTGAGGCCACCCGACTTCTCTGTGGACCTTGTTGAAGCAGCCACTCATGGCGCAACCTCGCACGTGTCGCTTGGCTTGAGCACCAAGGATCCAAGATATGTCCCAACCTAAATCTTTTCATTGTATTTAAGTCCTCAAATCACTCAACACTTGCCATCAAAGTACATATGCTACTTAATTTAAAAAATACTTGTCCCAATGCCTCAAATCGTACCGCACCTCATCTCCGTGAACCACCTACTTCACCGGACATAACACTTCGCATCAGAGCGGAATGGTGCTTGAGGAGGAACCGATGCACTAACTACCGGACGAAAACCTCTATGATTCTTTAGTGTATCTCCACCATTTAGAAGACTGTTGACCTCACGAAAACAACGGTGAGTGAAGCAAGAACACCCTGTGAAGAGCAGCAGACCTCTGCAAACACTACACAAATGGAGGACCAGTAGCACTTGAACACCGTCATTCTCGAGACAAACCAGACAGCAGCTGCAACCTTTGTGACAAATGGCTCGACACTGACGAACCTGACGGCCAAACCACTGATGGACCCCCCGGGCTCGGGAGATCCGTCTCCTCCTCCGTTACCCGTCAGGTCGACACCTGACGCGATGGGAAGCACCAGTTAGCAGACACAAAGCAATGAAGACATGTACCAGAAACTGTGAGGAATCGAGTGCCTGAACACCCATCTGCTCCAAAAACTTAACCCGACGATGGAGGAGGCTTGAAATTTCCGTGCGTGTGAGGCAGTGTTCACAAGGAGAAGTCTCTAACTCTCAAATGAACCTTAGATTTAACCAGCATTTCCTGAGCTATTCAATTCCGAAAGCCTCAAGGGAACACAGGTCAGGATGTGGCTGACCAGTTTGGAGGTGTACTTTAGAACTGCAGGGGTCAACAACGTCGGGAAGAAAATTGACCTCGCTTTTGTGTGGTACAACTTTAAATTGGTGGTCCAATCCGAAGATCATCCAACGGCCGCAGGAGACTAGCAGAGCAAGATCAATGGCTCACTTGACCACTCTCACATTGTCAACCATAGGTGCACTACTTCTCAAGAAGATAAATCCGACGTGGCACAACTCTCTTACGCCACCAAAAACTTGGAGTGACTGCACGTGCACTACACTCGCCTGGTTTGGATAGCTAAACGAGAAGTCTGACGAATGGTACAAGGTCCAATGCTTGCAAGCAGTCCAGCATGGCGGAGTAAAAATAGCGTTTTTGCAAAATCATGACCGACATCGACGGCGTCCTCGAAGAACTTTGTGTCTACTACAATTGCCTAAAGCGAGATCTCCGACGAGTAATCGCCATTTTTGGCATCTACGATGATCTTCCATTAATGATCACAACACCCGAATGCATCGGTAGCATCACCTACAATGCTCGGATGCAAGAATCCAACGGTTGGCAACCCCCGAGCAATAATTCCTATCATGGCAGAGGGAAATCACAATTGATTCATCCCTGATGGAGATTAACGCTATCAATGAACACAGTGAATAGCTCTGCTAGCCTTGAAGAAGCCAGGTCGTATCTTGCATGACTGTCAGAAACGGTACCAAAAGACCAAAAAGGGGAGAAAGTCGCAAATGAGGAAGCGAGAAATAGCAAAGGGCAGGAGTAGACAACAAACATCCAATTCGGTCAATAATTTATGTGCCAACCGTTGTCACATGCGAGGACATCATGGATAACAAACTTAATGAGGGGTGGAAGACGACCAACTGGCACTACTACTATGAGTACAACAGAGCGGTTGTAAAATTCATAAAATAATAGCAATACTATAGGACAAAGGAGCTTCTCATAGCTTTGTTCGCAACAACATGGATCAGAAATCAAGTTTGCATACTAAACCGGGAGTTTTGAAGAAAAAGCTATCAACCGATGACTGCAAATCCAGTGACGTTGTGAACCTTGTTGAATGCAAATCAAACATCTACACAACGTAATGATATGGAGAACTTTCCCACTGAGCGACCACAAAATCATCCGTGGTCAAGACTTTTGTATCGACACAATCGGCATGTGGGCTGGAGTAGCGGATCTGTCTATGTCAGCATCTCTAGTACAAGACAACACCTACCTCTGGTCGAGCAACCCACTTTACAATTGCGGTTATAAGAAGCAACAAAGGTGGAAGCATCAGAGGAAGTTGCGGTAGCTACAAAACGCCAGCCAATATCCTTGGATGTGGCCAAGAGATATGTGCAATGCGGAACTCAAGCATTGCTAGTCTACACGGAGACCAGAGCAGTAGGAGAAATCACAACTGCAAGACGAAAGAATCATCCTCAAAACTTGAGAAGTTTGCACCCATACAAGAGGAGTTTCTAGAATTTGTCAAGGAGTTTGAAGGGGTTTTTCTCTACGAACTGTCCCAAGGTTACCTTCATAGCAAAGCGTCGATTATCAAGTCAACAAGGACCCACACAGCAGACCGGTGGTGAAAGGGACCTATCGGATGAGCGATCACATGCTGACCAAACTCAAGAAACAACTGAAAGAAATGTAATGTAAGGGATTCATCAGACCATGTCACCCTACTTTTTGTGGAAGCAAAAATCAGAAAAATGTGAATGTGTGTGGACTACCGAGCATTGAACGTCATTACCATCAAGAACCGCTCACTACCTTCCATGAGAAGATGTTTTTTTCACCAAATCCACTCGACCCAAATTTTCACCAAAGTTGATTTTTGCAGGGACTCTCATAAGATCTGCGCATCCAATGAGGACGTCGGGGAGAAAACATTATACACCAGATACGGGCACTTAAGTTTATGGTCATGCCGTTTGGAATCACAAATGTCCCTCCATTATTTATGGAGGCGATGAACAACACTTTCCGCCCGTACCTCGATGACTTTGTCGTCGTATACCTCAATGAAATCCTTGTGTACAACCCACACCCCTAGGAGCATAATGGACATCTTGAAAAAGAAGTTGAGATATTACAACGAGAGAATTGTTTTGGAAATCTGTGAAAGTGCGACTTTGTTCGCCGTTTGATCAAGTTTTTGGGCCACATCATTGGCAGCAGACAGATCACCATGGACCGTAAAAAGTTGGAGGAAAACATCGATTGGCTAACTTCGACCAATGTTAGGGATGTCCATGTACTTCTAGGATTTTGCAACTACTGCCGTCGATTTTTTAAAGACTACGCTCCATTGTCAGTTCCAGTCTCCGATCACATTAAAAAAACCACCAAGTGGAATTGGGGGAAATTGAAGAAGAAGTGTTCAACTCTTAAAAAAATGCTTTGACCTTCATGCTAGCCTTCCAATTGGCATATTCAATAGTGGACAACATCATGGCCACTAATGTGTCCGATCGATCCATCAGAGCATTTCTCCTCCAAGACAACGGCGGTGGAGAACAACCGATCGCATACATGTCGAGAAAATTATGCAGACTAGAACTCAACTGCGCGGTGCACGAGAAAGAAATGCTAATAGTTGCACACGCCGTCAAGACATGGCGGTGCTACTTGGAATGCGGAAGATGAATCGTCCTCACCAACCATCACGCATAAGTATACTTGAAGACCTGGCCGCATCTGATCCGTCAACAAAATCGATGGATGGAGTTCCTCGAGTCCAACTTCGACTACGACATCCAGTATGGACCTGGAAAATGAAATCCAAAAAATGCTCTCAGTTGGCGACCAAATTTAATGGCCACTATTAGCACATATCTTGTTGAACAAGACCTGTACCTCGCGAGATTGTTTGCTAAGGACTACGAGGAATTTGATGTGTACAATAGAACTAAGTTTTTGTTCCAAGATCCCTACTAGCAATGACGATTCCCGCAGTCAATATCCACTACACGGATTTCTCAAGTGAATGGAGGAAACACGACAAATCTTCACAAATACACAAGCATTTATGAAGCAAGTGGCCAGCCAACATCGCAACAATGACATGTTCAGCACTGGCAGCCACAAACTCCACAGCTCAGCGAACATCAAACTCCAAGGAAAGGACTTTGCACAGCTCAAAGCCAGTTGGTTTGGACTGTTTGAGATTGAGCAGATGTAAACCCCTATCGTTGCATGACTTTTCCTACCCGACGACATGGCAATTTATCCTATTTTCCACATTAGCAAAATCAAGCACTATCGAGACCCTAGTTAAATCTTCCCCGCTAGAGATGTTGGACCACCATCTCCTGCTAAAGTGGATGGGGATATGGATAACGTGATCAAAGATATCATTGGACATTAATGCTAAGAAAGAAGGACCCGGTATCAGGTCAAGTGGCACAGCTAGAACACAACAGCTTGGAGCTCTATGACAACCTCTCAAAGGGAAATCATCTGATCAGTGGCTACTATCACCATCACTGGCCTACGTCTGCTAATGAGCTGGGACATCGCGGTTAAAAGGAGGGGAAGTGTTACATCCCTTCCGTGCACGAGTCCCTCAACTCCGCAAGTGAGCATTTTTGTCATTACATCAGTGGCCCACCGCATGAAAACACATGATTTTTACGTTAATCAATTGAGGGTCATTTTGGCGACCTACCCCGACCTCTGATGTTCCATTCCAAAAGGTTATGTCTACTTTGACCACTTTCACAAATAGTCAACAGAAACGTCGCAAACCTAATTGATGTTTTGATATTATTCGATCGACTTCCCAACGGTGCTGGACTTTTATAAAACCACGTCTCAATATTCTCGATGCCTCTCAACTTCTCAACAGAGCTTATAAAAGCACTCACGATGCAACGTTCCATGCGTCACTCGGCTCAAACGTCATATGCCATAATCTCATTCTCATCATCGTATACATATGCACGACTCACTCGACACTTGTCTTTGAAGTACAATTTAAGCGTAATACAAATTATCCATTCGTCTCAGTTCCTCAAATTGTGTGTTGTCCCACACCTCATCCCTGTGAACCACCTACATGTTGGTGTGAAGCGATAACTGCGCTAGATTTATGCTACAGACTGGCGCAGTCAATTCTTGATTTGGAGGTTCTTAGGAGAAGTTGCAGATTTTTCTGTGACTTGTCAGGAAAATTCATCTTGTGTATTTTCCACTGTACAGGCTAGTTGGTTACTGGAATAATCTCGCAAGTGTTGTGTTCATGACTGGGGAGTGTATATAACTCCGTTGGAAAGTCCAAGAGAGGAGTGACCACCTCGGTTTTCTCACCTACGTTGGACACCTCGACAACTGCCTCAGATGAGGCAGATTGGAGTATGCAACCCTACGTGGTGTGCGCATGACATTGTACAGGCAGCACCGAGGTCGTCTGAGCCAGTACACGACCTCGTCAATGAATTACTGCATCATCAACGCGTCATCCAATGCTGGACGACGCTTTACAGCATCAGCAGGTGGTGCCGTTGAGACTACTACCTACAAGGGAGCAGAAGGGAACAGACTCCTCCAAGGCATAGTAGTATAAAAGGAGGGGCTGGTTGCCATCACATTTAATCTCAGCATCCTGGAGCATCTGAGTGTCAGCTACCGCCAGCAAAGTCAGCCTTCTGACTTTGCACCCAGTTCCAGATCCTGCTAGAGTTCTCCTCTGTCGACCCAGTGAGCCTGGCAACAGTGGCAGCTTGGCTAGGAGGGGCCCTGACTTCCTGAAGGCCTGTCTACCTGCAAGACAAGCCAAGACTCTTGTCCAGGGCTGGACGCCTGACAAGACGTTGCGCACAGCTTGGGCCAGGAACACAGTCAGAGCTTTGTGATGTACATATTCTGCTGTGAGACTAGTACATAGTGCGACTCTACATGTACTTTTGTATTTTCATAATACAATCAAAATCTCACAAAAACAAGCTTCAGCACTTTCCTTTTTTTACAGCATGTACATGTCTAGCTAAGCACATCAGGGTCCTGTCACGTCAGCAAGGCCTACTCAGCCTTTGCTGTGGGCGTGAAGAATCTCATCATGGTATCAGAGCAAGGTCGTGCTTTCAGCTAGCACAGCAGCAGCAGCAGCATAGTAGGAATAGTAGTAGGTTGAGATGCTCTCTGTGCCTTTGTACAACTAAGCGGTAGCAGGTTGGGTTGTTGCATTTGCCTTGCAGTTCAACCTGCATATTGCACAACCATAGAAGTTCCAATGAGTGGTATGGAACCTGAAAACCAAGGGGGAGGTCCTCTCCCCCTTGACAATCAAGGGGGAGGTTCCCCCCCCCTTGACAATCAATCAGTTCTGCATGGTTTACGCATGGGTCAGGAGCAGGGACGCCATGTTGCAGATCACGCACAACGACAAGCAACAGAAGCGTAACGCTTGGCTGAGGAAGCGCAACGGATGGCACAGCAAGAAGCATTGGCGCGTCAAGCTGTGGAGTAGGAACGAGAAGCATTGAGGCAGCAGCTTGGAGCCCAAGAGCTCCTTCGACAGCAAGAGCAGCTCACACATGCGGCTCAAGCGTCACACACGCAGCAGTTGCAACAGTCGCATGCGGCGTTTGCAGCACAGAATGCACAATTTGAACAGCAACTAGCTCAGTCTCAAGTGCAGCAGCAGCAGATGCATGAACACATGGTGCAACAACAACAGCAACAACAATTGCAGCAACAAGTACAGATGCAGTGGCAACAGCAGTCACAAGCATCTTCTGCCCATCGCTCTCAAGCAAATCCTCCACCCGTCTTCCAACCTGCTATCTCCCAACAGGTAAAACTTGGAGCAGCTGCAAACGGAGGTGTACAACAGCAGTTCTTGGCACATTCTCAAGGGATGCCAGGGATGCCACCATTGGCATCACACCAACAGGCTCAACCGGCTCCTATGCCACAAGCCTACGGGGCTCAGCCTGTAGTAGCTGTAGGAATGGCTCAAGGTCATGTTTTCCCGGTTGTACCCATGCAGAATCCTATTCCTGTCCAACCATTGGCAGGACAAAGAATTCCATTCCAACGTTTGGAGATCACAGTACCTGCTGCAGCGGCATCCTTGCAGCTACACAAGATCAAGGTCGACAAGTTCGACGGAGAGAACTTCCCACATTGGGCACACAAGTTCAAACAGGTCGCTCAGATCCGCTGCCTATGGGAATTCTACAACGGGCATTACTCGCCGCCACCATTGGGTTCATCACTACAAGCGGTGGCAGAGTTCAACTACTTCACCAAGGCTGCGTACATGGTGCTCGATAACCAACTCACTCCGTGCATCCAACAAGCAATCAGGATGTGTGAGGGATCGGCTGAACCTGCTCAACATGCTTGGTCTTACCTGCTCAAGACCTACATGGCTGGAGACTTAACCTTCAAGTCTCATCTTCTTACAAAGCTATCGCACATCAACCTGAGCAACTTCAGCAACATTGAAGACTACATCAACAAAGCGAAGTCCCTACACGATCAGCTCGCAGTAACGGATGCTCCAATCTTGGAGCCCGTATTCGTAACCTTCCCTCTTAGTGGCTTAACAAGAGACTGGGAGAATGTAAGGCATGTGCTGAAGTTCAAGCAAGAGTCAGAGCTCACAGAGGCATACGTGTGCAAGACATTGCTCACAGAACATCGCGACCGCAAGCTTGCAAAGGAAAGGGCCGGGCTCCTTTCCAACGCACCTTTTTCTGCAGCAAGTACGGCCCACGTCAACGCAGCTCATCCATCATGGAAGAGCCAACCCATGATGAACTCAGCATCTTCCCAAGTCACCGCCCGGCCTAGTCCAAACGCCAACGACTGCAACGCTAGTGGCCAATGCACAGGATCACGACCTGCAATTGAATGTCACTACTGCAAGAAGATTGGCCACAAGAAGATAGACTACAGAAAGCGGATTGCGGATGAGGCGCAGGCAAAGAAGCAAAAAGGCTACCAAGGCAAAAAGCCTGGAGACAAAGGGAAGGAGAAGAAGGATGGTGACAAGGAGAAGGAGACTCAGGAGTCAGTGAAGAAAGGCAACAACGGAGGTAAGAAGGAGTTTGATTACTCAGCTTCCGTGTTCCAACTCTCGGCTGTACAGAGTAATGGCCTCGTTCGCTCATCGTATATGTGGTACCTCGACAGTGGGTGCACATCACACATCACATTTGACAGGTCCTGTCTCCAGGACCTCCAGCCTAGTACAAAAGGCTTTGTGACAGTTGCCAACAACAAGCAAGTCCCAGTGTTGGGAAAAGGCAGAGTGGTAATGACAGGCTACAACGGAACTCGGGTGAAATTTGGAGATGTTCTCTACATCCCTGAGATTGTTGTCAACCTACTGTCACTCGGGCAGCTGATGAAGAGGGGAGCTCACATTGTGGGCAACGGTGACAATATCATCCTACGGAACAATGAAGGGGAAGTGTTCGCCGAAGGCCGTCTTCTGCCATGCGGTATGATCGGACTCCACTTCAGTCCTCCCGCAAAAGTAGCCCAGAAGTCTCCCTTTGCTGCCGTAAGTCTACACCAATCTTCTGGTGCAGACGTCAACGTGTGGCACAAGAGATTAGGCCACATCAGCTACCAGCTAGTCGAGACCATGAAGAAGGAGCAGCATGTTCATGGACTCGACATCAAGGACAATGACGGCAAGAGGACTTCTGATCCCTGAGAAAACTGCCACGACAAGTGTTTCCGCCCACGAGCAAGTGCGACATTTTGGACAAGCTCAAGTTGGTCCACACTGACATCTGCGGACCACTACCAGCAGCTACAATGAATTCGGGTCTCCGATACTTTTTTCTCTTCATCGATGATGCAACTTGATTCACTTGGTGCTACGCTCTGAAGACAAGAGACGAAGCATCGACCTACTTCTTCAAGTGGTTGGCTATGGCAGAGAGGCAGAGCAACAGGAAGCTTCAATTCCTACGCTCTGACAATGCAAGAGAGTTCACTAGCACTGACTTCATGTCTCGTCTAGAAGACATAGGTATCGTGCAGCAGTTCTCTGTGCCGTACACTCCACAGCAGAACGGAGTTGCGGAACGTGCAAACCGTACGATTCAAGAGACGCTCAAGTCCATGCTTCTTGGAGCACAACTTGACAACAGCTCGTGGCCATTTGCACTCAACCAAGCAGTTTGGGTCCGCAACCGCGTACCTAACACAGCATTGCCTAGCATGACGCCATTTCAAGCATGGCATGGAGACAAGCCGGATATCAAAGGGCTACGGACGTTTGGCTGCATGGCACTTGTTCACATGCCAAAGGAGCGAAGGAAGAAAATGACTGACAAGGCGTCTTGGGGCTTGTTCATGGGACAAGCATCCAACATGAAAGGATGGGAGTTCATTGAGATGGACTCACAACGCACCATAATCAGCCGCGACGCAATATTTTTTGAGAATCTGACACGCACAGCATGGGAGGCCAAGCGCAAAACGGCCCCAGATCTTCTACAGACTTTCTACGACTCCCATGTCGAGTCCCTTGTGGAATCAGAAGAAAAAGCGGCCACACATCCACTCACCCTTTTGAATCTGGATGAGGCGGATAATGAGGCGGTGCGCGCGCGTGTGCCCTTCAGTACTCACCACCTTGAAAGCACCACCCAAGACGATGAGACGGTTGATGTACGGCATGATGAAGCTCAGACGGTGGGCATGCAAGATGGTTCGCAACCGCTGAGGAAGGTTCAGCCTCCACTCGATGTGGACAATCGACGTTTCACACGCCTCCTGCAACAATAAATGGAGCAAATGCAGGGAGATGATAAGGAGGAGCACAACCTTGCCATAACAGTGTGCTCAGTGTTTAAGGAGGACGAGGTCGTCCTTGCTGAGTTTTCTACAACACACCTTGCTGCACTTGTGTCACGTCCTTTGAAGGAACTCCCACCTGAGCCAAAGACGTTACAAGAAGCTCTAAATGGTGTGCATGCAGCAGAGTGGAAAGCATCACTTGATGCAGAGTACAACAGTTAGATGGAGCAGGGAACGTGGGAACTCACTGAACTACCACCGCATGCACGGCCTGTGGGGGTGAAGTGGGTTTTTCACATCAAAACTAAGGCTGACGGGAGCATTGACAAGTTCAAAGCCCGACTTGTTGCAAAAGGCTTTACACAGGTGGAAGGAAAGGACTTCTTTGAAACCTACGTGCCTGTAAGCCGCTACACGACAGCACACATCATGCTTGCCATCGCAGTAGTTGAGGACTACGTTGTGCAGCAACTTGACGTGAAAAACGCCTTCTTGCACGGAGAGATGGATACTACCGTGTTCATGAAGCAGCCGGAGGGACATGACGATGGCAGTGGAAATGTGTGCAAGCTGGTCAAGAGCTTGTACGGCTTGAAGCAAAGTCCACTTCTCTGGTACAGGAACCTACAAGCACTTTTGGAGAACCTCGACTTCCGACCATCTGCCTACAACGACTGTCTCTTTCTTCACCGACCTGCACCTGACGCTCGTCCAGACTCCTATGCCCTTGTGTACGTGGATGACATCCTCATCATCAGCCCATGTGCACAGTTCATCAAAGAAATGGCTACAGCAATGGCCAAAGAGGTGAACATCACGCTCATGCCGTCCTTTGAGTTTTACCTCGGCATGAACATCAAGCGCAATCACGACTTGTGTATCTTGGAGCTGAGCCAAGAAACCTACTGCACAAAGGTCTCTGAACGTTTTGATGTGCCTGATCGACGCGTACCAATACCCTTAACCCAGCAGCACATGATGCATCAGGGACAACGGGGGAGGAGTGAGACCGACTACCGTAGCAGGGTGGGGTCACTCATGCATGCTGCAAGTTGCACTCGACCGGACCTACAGTATGCTGTGGGGAACCTTGCACGTGGGAACGAGACCTGCACAACGCATGCTTGTAAAGAGCTTGATGGAGCCCTTATGTACATGAGCGCCACAAAAGACACAACACTACGCTTCGGTACCTCGAAGGACCTGGAGCTCAAATGCTTCGTTGATGCAGATTTTGGGGGCACGGAGGAGGACCGGCGGAGCACTACCGGCTTCATGTGCCTTCTTTCAGGAGCTGTAGTCTCATGGTCAAGCAAGCGACAGAACATCATCACACTCAGCTCTGCCGAAGCTGAGTACGTCGCAGTAACATCAGCCGCACAAGAGGTGACCTATCTATGGAACCTCCTTGGCGACATCGGATTTCGGCAAGTGAAGCCCACTGAAATCTACGTCGACAACAAGTCTGCAATCGACCTGGCAAACTCCACCAAATTCCAAGGACGCACGAAACACATCGACATACGCGGCCACTGGATCCCGTCAAAAGTCGTTGATAGCACTGTGCGGCTCGTGCATGTGTCTGGTTTGGAGCAAGCAGCAGACTTCCTAACCAAGACAGTTCCAAAAGACATCTTCAATCGGTGCGCTATTCAGTGCGGACTCACCTCAAACGCACTCTCGTAGTACTGACAGAACCACACCGAGCTCTCCGGCACACGGAAGTCAAAGATTCGCACCCTCACCATGGCGGTGCAACCTAGTGGCGACCTGCTCAGGTGCTTCATGGTGTATGGAGCATGCGGAGTACCACGTGCAGTTGACAGGGAGAGAGGAAAAGGAGCCCGTCGTCACCAAAACTCTAGCTCCTCAAGTCAACTGTACGCCATCTCCTGCATTCCCAAAACCATTGGCGATTCACGACGTTTTCGATGCGTCAATTTCATCAACTTCGGCGCCATTGAAACTAGAAGCTCGTGGCTCTTTGCCTACTAAGGAGCAGCTGAATGCATCAGAAATGCACCATCAACAGCTTCAAAATTTAGCAGCAGCAGCAAGAAGCTGTAGCTGGAAAATTTCCGGTGAAAACTGCGTCGCAGCAAGTTTTGTCGCAGCAGATTTCTCAAAAATCTGCTGAGCACTCTGCTGCCGTGGCTGGACGTCGCTCGAGGCGACCACGTCAGCAAGTCACCGCGGCTGCATCGCACGACAAAAACGAGACGCCGACGCCGAGCGGCGGCGTCGGAACGCGAGCCTTTGCTCGCAACCCACGCTCGCTCCCTCCCTCGAGCTGCATCTCGCTCAAGCGAGCGAGCGAAGTGGGGAGACACGACCCCGCGACGTTCGGATCCGGAAGCCGCGAGGTCGTGGCCTCCATAAGTGCGGCAAGGACAAACAAAAAAATAAAAAAAGAGAAAAAGACAAACAGCACGACAGAAGCTTGCGCAGCAAAGCGAACCGGCGGAGGGGGCGCGGGGACGGCAGCAGCTCACCTCGCAACGTCGAGCTCTCGGCCACCGAAAGCTGTGGGCGCAGCCACCGAATGCCAGCTCTTTGTCGCCTCGACCGGTGGAGACGGTCAAGTTCGAAGCCGTGGAGCAGGACGCGCGAGGGAGCGAGAGCGAAGTGGCAGAAAGCACAGTCGGGCAGTTCCACTCAGAACACTGTCGGCGACGATCAGCTCGCCTCTCGCGAGTCTAAGGCCGGCCGCTGTAACCACCTCCACCACTACACGACTAACCGGCGGAGGAACAGGACGAAAGACAGCTGTCGGCGCAACTACAAGCCGTAAACGTGATTTTGAGACTAAGTACGGCGAGGAACACCAGCACGACGACGAGGGAGTTAAGTGGGGCAGCGTTCTCTCTCCGGATTCTGCAACCCCAAGTAACAACTCGCCCTCTGAGGAGCAGACAAGGGCGGGCGGTCGTCACCAAGCGACTAAGGGAGAGCGACTAACGGCAAAATCGGCCTCAACTCGCAACTGTGCACCCAAAAACAACAGGATGAACAAGTGGAGTGCGGAACTGCCTTTTTCTGCTCCACCTCCAAGTCAGGACAGGATCAGAAATTATTTTCTGGCAATCTGTCCCATCCTGCCAGCTCGACTGCGACCTTTCCAAGACATGACTCCTCACCTGCGACCTTCCCAAGACAGGATGACCAGTTTTCCTGTCTTGTCACAAGTGGCACTTTCACAAGCGAAAGTCAACATCAAGGAGGTATCAGGAGTTGACAATCTCCATGAGAAAGTGACAGTTGTGGTACCAAAAGTTGTTCCAGGCCTCCCCAATTTTTTAGGATCACAGTTGGAGCCCGGACAAGAGCCCAAGGAGACCCAAATTACGTTCTACGAGCACCCGAAAGCTGAGAACGGAGTCGGAAAGATTTTCTTCCGCCCAATAAATAACCCGAACTTCATCTCTGAGACTCAAGCTTTTGACGAAGACGCAGACATCCCTCTCATCGAACCAGCTCTGATGGCTACCGAAGAAATCATTGAATTCTTCACCTCTGAGTGAAATCGACAAGGTGCCCGTCATCAATAGCACACTTATCAAGGGGGCGTGTTGGAGTGAAGCGACAACTGCGCTAGATTTATGCTACAGACTGGCGCAGTCAATTCTTGATTCGGAGGTTCTTACAAGAAGTTGCAGATTTTTCTGTGACTTGTCAGGAAAATTCCTCTTGTGTATTTTCCACTGTACAGGCCAGTTGATTACTGGAATAATCTCGCAAGTGTTGTGTTCATGAATGGGGAGTGTATATAACTCCGTTGGAAAGTCCAAGAGAGGAGTGACCACCTCGGTTTTCTCACCTACGTTGGACACCTCGACAACTGCCTCAGATGAGGCAGATTGGAGTATGCAACCCTACGAGGTGTGCGCATGACATTGTACAGGCAGCACCGAGGTCGTCTGAGCCAGTACACGACCTCATCAATGAATTACTACATCATCAACGCGTCGTCTAATGCTGGATGATGCTTTACTGCATCAGCAGGTGGTGCCGTTGAGACTACTACCTATAAGGGAGCAGAAGGGAACAGACTCCCCCAAGGCATAGTAGTATAAAAGGAGGGGCTGGTTGCCGTCACATTCAATCTCAGCATCCTGGAGCATCTGAGAGTCAGCTACCGCCAGCAAAGTCAACCTTCTGACTTTGCACCCAGTTCCAGATCCTGCTAGAGTTCTCCTCTGTCGACCCAGTGAGCCTGGCAACAGTGGCAGCTTGGCTAGGAGGGGCCTTGACTTCCTGATGGCCTGTCTACCTGCAAGACAAGCCAATACTCTTGTCTAGGGCTGGACGCCTGACAAGACGTTGCGCCCAGCTTGGGCCAGGAACACAGTCAGACCTTTGTGCCGTACATATTCTGCTGTGAGACTAGAACATAGTGCTACTCTACATGTACTTTTGTACATTCATAATAGAATCAAAATCTCACAGAAACAAGCTTCTGCACTTAACTTTTTTTATAGCATGTACATGTCTAGCTAAGCACATCAGGAACATGTCACGTTAGCAAGGCCTACTCAGCCTTTGCTGAGGGCGTGAAGAATCGTTCCACCGGGCGTAACAATAACATTTTGTTCAGCGTGAAAACTTCCATGAGAACTCATGTTTAATAGGTTTAGAGGACGGACCAAGTTAATGCAACATCTTACACATGCTAAATCGGTGTCCAGATTACTTTCTTTCTTCAACACAACCCAACACCCCCTCCATCCCTATAGTTGAGAAGGCTATGCGTCCGCCCCTTCCCAGGCTAACCCCATGCCCCAAGTTCATGCCCTACGTGGCAAAGGACACGGACAGTGATAGTCAGGCGGGGTCGGTCTCGGCAGAAGCTAGAGAAGGTCTTAAAGCAGTGCATGAAGGTTTGGTTGCGCATGAGGACTTAGACGAAGATGGCGATGATGTATATTAATAAGACCAGGTTTAGATTTTTAACATTGTGTTCTTTATGGAGATCCCATAATTACTTAATCTTCAATGGACAACATTTGCACACATTGCAACCACATTCCATAAGCACTTTGAAAATGCCAAGAACGAATTCATCTGTTGCCTTGTTGTCTTGCAATCACCCCTTGTGGTCTGTTTTTGCCGTCGTCCACCCATCCTTAATCATAGGATATCGAATATATGCAACCATTAGTGTCCACATCGTGGATGAGGTAATGTAAACTAAAGCATGAACTTAAGTTGTGGGTGGAATGCGAGAGCATAATTTGGTAGTTCGCATAGAATGTGGCATCGAGATTTCAAAATATTGAATTCCCTTTCAATCGTGGATCAGACGCTCTCCTGTCGTCAATTGATTAGTCCCTAAGCATCCTGCGATTGAGAAGCATCATGCCAGAATTCGTTGAGGTGGTAGCACCGACCGTAGTTTGGTGGCATATGACCATACCCCTCGAGAAAGGCCACATTAGCCAAAAGATTTTTGTTGAATGGAAGTTGAAAGCCACAGGAGAGGGAGTCCCAATACATCCATACATCATGTGCATTACCTTCCCATCCTATAGCTACAAAAAAACACATGTTTGGTATGAAATCTGCTTATATGTTCTACGTGATCTGGTTGTACCTATTCACATATGCACCACAATTCTTCAAAATGAATAGTAACAGGGACATGCATGCCATGAACAGCCTGACATTCTCGCTAAACCACGGTATGTACTCCTGTCATGTAGCCCATATTGCATGGAAAAGTGTTGCATCTCTTTGGAAAATTATCACCGATGATGCAAGCAAACTGATGGCGTTGAGCGATTTGTGCATAACATGGAAGATGTTGACATACCTGCGTTGAAACCTCTCCAGGAGGTCACGTATGGAGAGTGCATGGGTGATATAACGTTGCCATATAAAACCCTTTTCTTCCACGGAGAGTCGTGTGTCACGTATGGAGATGTAACGGCGGATGATGTGAATGATGGCGTATCGTTCATCTCATGGCATTCGCATCATGTTGAAAAAAACGTGTAAGGTGACGTGCATGGAGTTCATGCAGCCACGCTAGGCTGCTTAGTTGGCGTAACAAGCGATTGTCGCCACAATATCGACGACATCATGGACGAGTGTGTGCATGACAAGGTGCAGCTACAGCACCATACAGATAGCTAATTTACGGAAAGTCAATTTGGGGTTGTCCAAGGTGAGTCATATGATAGATGATGGAACATATTAAGCACATGAACTTGTTTTCTCATCCTTGTACACGTCTCCCAACTCCTAAGTCGAGAAGATCGACCAACATATATGCTTAAATCGGCAAACAAATATTGCGATGTGGGTCCATGGCGACACAAAAGGGAGCTTGCATTAAGCAAAGTGCCTGGGTTCAAACGTGCATCTATGCAAGAGGTTGGCTGAATTTTAGAGTAGTCAATGAACTGGAGGGAAACCAGTTAGAAAGGGAATGGACTACATGATAGTTGAAAACGTGATTGAACGCATGAATGGTAGTGAATAATTTTCATTGATGCACCTTTTTGGGCCAGATGGTCGAATACTGAGTGAAGGCGAAGCATCGAATTTGATGAAATTCAGTCATGGATTTTTGTCTTTTAGCGGCTACGTGAACTTCAGTATTTCAAGCACCTAGCACGAATATTTGAACCATTTACTCACATTTTGATGCCCTTTTGCGCCGTCGAGTTTCGAACCATCGATCAACCAACATTCATTGACTCCGACTCTTGAATTCCCGAGAGTCGACCACTTCACCTCCACACTATACGAGTAGGCCCTTGCTTCACCAGCTTGACATGGAGACAGTCACCAGTTGATACGTAGAGGTCCTTGCATCCAATTACAAACCGTTTTTTTACTCTCTTTGAATTTATCCATCGTGTACGAGTCGCTCTCGCCTTTCAGTGAATTCATTCATCGATTCTTGGCACATTTCCACCATATTGGCTGACTCGAAGGGCTGGAATGAAGCATGTAGGACGATGAAGCGCTTAGACGGGATTCATCGATCCGTCGGCGACCGCGATAGTGTCACAAAAAAAATACTACGCCCGTCACAAGTACGGACATCTCGCAAACGCCTCTCATTCACGCCAAGTCGGATATTCCCGCTCAGAGGCGAGCGGGAAGGTCGATGAATGCTGAAATTCATCGATTGCGGGGCGCAGCCTAATTGATTGCGGAACTCGGCACATGTGGGCTGGGAAGGTGTGAGAAACATTTCGCCCACTTCATTCACCCACTTTTTCCATGGACACGTCCTGTCCACCGGCGAGATTCATCTAACAATCCGAAAAACCAGTTCAATGGTCCGCTTCCACTAGGCCGTTGATAGACTTGTCCGCATTGACCTCGAGAGGTGAGACGAAAGCGTGCGAACCAGGGTGACGATCAAGATTGGAGACTGAGTTCAGAGGACGGCTCGATCGCGCCACCTGTGTTCAGAGGGTCCGCAGTGCTCGAAATGCGGTAGTCGACTCAACACAGCACGATCGAAAATGTCGCGGACATGCGTGGGTGAACGGAAGTGGGTGAAGCAGAGCACCCATTCCCAGCCACGGCCGTGCTAACCCCACTGACATGAGCGCGGTCGCCAAGCTCGTTTGTGCCTGAGCTCGGATCTAAACGCAGACTTGGGCGTGGAACCGGCGACATTGATTTTGATTTTGATTCTAGGACTCGGCGCGGGAGGCGGCTCGGCGAGCTGTTTGGCGAGCGCTCGCTACTGCTTGCGATTGCGCCTTTTTGGTTTTCCAGAATCAATCGCCGAATCATTCCCCTCCCGCTGATTCTTCTTGATTCTAAGGCCAGCATCGCCTACGTGGCATGTCTCCCAACGTCTGGGTAACGTCTTATTTGTGTAAATCGCTAGAATCAGTAGAAGTTGCCGTGACGAGGACGTTAACGGTAAAACCTCTACCGAAAATTCGTTTCAGCCGAATCGAGACCCGATCGACGATGGAAACCCATTAAAAACATCGATTTTAACAGTTCGACATTTCAACAAAATCCGAAGCATCGCACGTACTGCGTCGTCGAATCGCGGATCAATGCGCATGGCGATTGATTCCCGTCCGTGAAACCAGGATGCATCGCCGTAATGTACGGAAAATAGAACCCCGCGAAAAATGCGGAAGAGGGACTACGGTCCCGCGATTTCGAACCCGTCCCTCGTCTTCCAAAAATCAACATAAAATCACAAATCGAGCGGGTGACAACTCCAACCCTAGAATCAAAATCAATATCAATGTCGTCGGTTCTTCGCCTTGGAATCGTTGTGGGTTGATCGGGTCTATTCCGTCTCTCTCCGACGCTGTTGTCCGGCGAGGTCGTCGGCAAGCCGCCTTTGCAGCTTGGCACGCGCTGCTGAAGCTTCTTGGGGAAGGCAGGCGCAGAGGCAAGAGGTGGGGAGTGGGCGTGGCCAGCCAATGGACAGCAACAAGGACTCGGCGGAGGCTTGCCTGCGACTGGGCAAGTCGGCGTTGGACTCGGGCGACGTGGATAAGGCGCAGCGCCTCCTGTCCAAATCAAAGCGGCTGTACCCCACCCCAGAAGTCGAAACGCTCTTAGCGCTCCTTAACCGGGCCGCGTCAGCCGCCGGGGATTCTACGTCAACGTCCGGGGAGTCCACGTCAGCCGTTCGAGGGGGTGGCTTGTACGACGAGGGCAGTTGTCAGCGTTCCGCTGGTGCCGGGGGTGGGTTGGCGCGTGAGAACTCCAGCGGCAGCGGATCTGAGGCAAGCGCTGCACGGGCGGCCGGTGCGGGTGGCTCTGCCGGTCAGGAGGGAGGCGAGAAGGGGGAGGAAGGGCTCCGGCACAGGCATGGGCAGCGGCAGCAGCAGCAACAGCAGCCGCCGCGGGAAAGTGCTGCTTCAGAAGAGACGTCCTCGTCCTCAGCAAGTGGTAAGGGCCCGCCCTTGTCGGCTTCTGGGGGAGGCGGATCTGGCTCCAGATCTGTCTCCGGATCCGGGTCGGGATCTCAAACAGTGTCGGAGGAGCACGTACTGCTCGTGCGCCGCATCCTTCGCAACAAGACGGACTTCTACGAGATGCTGGAGATCTCGAAGACGTGCACGGAGGAGGACGTGAAGAAGGCTTACCGCAGGTTGTCGCTGAAAGTGCACCCTGACAAGAACAAGGCACCCGGAGCCGAGGAGGCCTTCAAGCTTGTCTCCCGCGCCTTCAAGTGCCTCACCGACCCCGATCTCAGGGCCAACTACGACCGCTTCGGCCACGAGGACCCCGCGCAGAGCCGGCTGCAGCGGCAGCAGCAGCAGCGGCAGCAGAGGGGGTTCGGC
>SZWC01000924.1:52954-69387 GCA_023375785.1 Penium margaritaceum
GGGGGGGGAGGAGGAGGAGGAGGTGCGAAAAGGAGATAGAGGGAGAGAGAAAGTGGGAGAGAGAGAGAGGGGGGGGGAGACGAGGAGGAGGGGGGGACGGTGGGAGAAGGGGTGTGTGGGACCCGTACATGGCAGATGGCGCTCTAGACGACATGGCTGGAACCAAAGGCACGCATAGAGGAGGGTTTGGAGGAGGTCATGCTGGCAATGAACCAGCAGGCCTACTGGTTGGCGTTGAACCAGCAGGCCTGCTGGTTGGCGTCGAACCAGCAGGCGTGCTGGTTGGCGTCGAACCAGCAGGCGTGCTGGTTGGCGTCGAACCAGCAGGCCTGCTGGTTGGCGTCGAACCAGCAGGCCTGCTGGTTGGCGTCGAACCAGAAGGCCTGCTGGTTGGCGTTGAACCAGCAGGCCTGCTGGTTGGCGTCGAACCAGCAGGCCTGCTGGTTGGCGTCGAACCAGCAGGCCTGCTGGTTGGCGTCGAACCAGCAGGCCTGGTGGTTGGCGTCGAACCAGCAGGCCTGCTGGTTGGCGTCGAACCAGCAGGCCTGCTGGTTGGCGTCGAAACGGCAGACCTGCTGGTTCGACGCGTACCAGCAGGCCCGCCGTTTCAACGCTGCCCAGCAGGCATTCCGGTTCGCGTCGAAAAAGCCGGCCTGTTGGTTCGCCCATAAAGAGCATAAGTTTGCGAATCGTAAACGCCTAGGCACAAAAAAAATATCAAACAAGTTTCTCCAAAAGCTTGGACTTGGTTGACCGTGCGTACTTGGATTGTCAGTGGTCACTATTCTGGACTTTTTCAGGACCATGCGTAGCTGATGAATCCTTACGTTCGCCAAGTACAACGCAAGAAAGAACGCAGAAAAATGTGAACAGGCACGCATGAACAAGATGTTGAACAATATTTCTTTTTTTCCCCAGGTCTTGACTGCGCTCTCACCCTACTCCATTTTCTTCCAGTCATAGTAATAGGTGTAGATACATATATACATACATAATATTGTGGATATAAAAATGGATGTGGATTTGGATACATATCGCCTGTTTTTTTATCAATAAAAAACGATAATCTGTTTTTGTAACACGTAAATCCCCATGTTTCTCAATGCAAGCCGTAATATAACCACACCCCAAATTACGTTGGAGGTTTTAGGGTCTTAGGGTATCATAGTTATTTAATTAAAAATTGGTGTCGGATGCATTTTTTCCCTTTTTTTTGGACGGAGCAAAAACATGGGGAAGGGTGAACTCCCTGTTCAAAACTGGGCACTCCGGTCCGTCCTCCCCAAGAGGTGGGTAACCTGCGCTAGACGCAAAAAGATGGGTAAAAAGAAAAGAACCCAATAATTATATTATTATGTATACTTCACATACTATGTAACCCTGTGCACCCTAAGTGCAACATTGGAACCTTGTTTTTTTTTTTCAACCGCCGGGCGGGGGTGTCTTACTTTTTAAGCGCCGGGTAGGGCGTTCCTAACCCCGGATTCGGTATAAGGATTATTATACCCCTTTCAAAATCGGTGAAAATGCCGATTACTCCCTGTTTTGTCACCCTTGACCCTCATATATCCCTCGGTCGGAACAATAAGCCCCATCCGCCCCTCCGTCGGAACGATAAGCCCCTTTCGTCCCTTCGCCAGAACGATAAGCCCCATCTGCCCCTCTGTAGGAGCGATAAGCCTCATCCACCCCTCCGCCAGCACGACAAGCCTCATTCGCCCCTATCCCTGAACAATAAGCCCCATATACCACTTGGAAATGTGGAACCCGTTATTTGACGGTATATCGTTCATTTTTTTCCGAATAAGGATGACCTGGTATTATTAATTCAGTTTTGAGAGAACTTTCTCTTCATTTTGTACAGGCACGCGTCATGCATGTAGTCGAGACGTACGTTTCACTATGACACCGACAATTAAGTAACTTTGGTACTTATAAATGTGCGGTTAAGCACACTTATTGTGCTCTTTCAATCGGAGTATGCTTTCATTCATGACATATGCCATTTACATCATGTTTTCGTCAATTTTCAGACCGCATGTCTGCATGGCCGTCGTAACAGCGTATGCATTATCCTCGTCACATCAAAATGCCCCCTGTGCAAACCTAGGCCGTGAGCTGGCATGGTTCATGCACTGGCATCCAAACGTGTTTCCGAGCCTAGGAGTTGTCTGGCCAGCTCAGCAACTGGTTAGCGGGCATATTAGAGTGTTGCAACTTCCGCAGCACCACATGAAGACATGTTGTTCACATGTCGTTGTCATTTACTCCAAACCGTCGGTCGCCATGGGCATGCTGGAGGGTACCAGAAAGCTTGGTGTAATATTTGTGCCCGCCGGACGACATAGTCATGCACTACAGTAGCAAACCATGTGCATGAAGGAACGTATCGGCAGACATTGTCCTCATCCTACGTGTCAACCTAACCTCGAATGGTCCGCCAGGAGCACGCGATGTTCCGGCAGGGTGCCTCTGAGTTCGATCCAGTGTCATTCAGTCTCTCACGCTCGTCGTTGACGTCGTCATTGCTTCCTCCAACCATGTTGCTTCTGTAGCTGGCTCCCTCGTGACTCCGAGATGGTGGACGACCAAGTCGTAGAGCACACGGGTAAGCCTGATATGGAGGGTAGATGGGATAAATAGCTAGGTATCTTGTGGTCTAAATACCCTCTGTTTTGAATGGCTTCCCAAGAACACACGTGGCATGTTGCCACGCAATCAAGTCCTGACGAGAACGCTCCTCGGCCCGCTCAGGCTCCTGCACCGCGGTGGTACCTCGATAACCCTCCTCAGGACGACCCATCAAGCGTGTTTGACGATGTCATGTTTTGGTTGACTCAGGATTGGGCAGATGACTGGTGGGCTCGGCAGTTGGACGAGGCTGACGCCCTCCCACATAACCAACTCCCGGATGAACAACCCCGTGCCCCTAGGTCACACGATGTCCGGGAAGCCGGACTGTGTGCTCTTTTTTGGTCCATGGTGATTCTTGTGTCTGCTTTCCTTAGGAACGAGCACTCTGTGTGGATGCATGTATAGTTTGTCATCCCGCTGTTGCAAGTACAGTTTTGTCAACCCCCTTTTTTTGTCTGTCATGTTATGCTATTCTATCATGGAGAGGAGACTTTGACAATGAACCATGTCAGAGCCCGAAGAAGCAGAAGGGGATGCCGAAGGAGCTGGCGGAGGGCATGTTCTTTGACAACATGGATGCCGCTCGAGCGTTCGTGGAAGACTATGCGGTCGACAACCGCTTCGGTCTCAAGTGGGTGCGTAGTTAGCCTGCCAAGTTCCACGTGACGTGCGCCAAGGTAGAGAACAAGGGCTGTACCTGGCTCCTCCGGGCTCGTATTACAAGCAAGTTTGGACACGTCACTGTGTCCCACTACGCCGACGGACACAAGGGTGTCCCTACCATTGGCCGCGGCGATCCGGCACGGCAGAAGGGGTTGGTGGCCCGCAAAATTTCAGAGGCCCTCCAGCGTGACCCCACCGCTTCAACAGCCACCCTGCGACAGGTACTCCCCGAACGGACCGGCGTGAACATTTCCAACAACATGCTCTAACGAGCAAAGACATGCGCCCAAAAAACTTGATGGGCAAGAAGACCGACACGTGGAACCTTTTTCCGTCGTACGTGGACGAGGTGTGTACAGACGTATGATATCACGTTGTTGTAGTTTGGTTCTGAGGCAACTTGTATGTGTTTTCACATGTGTATGTCCATGTGCCACGTGCAGCTGAAAAGCGTGGACCCAGGTATACATGCGGCCGTGCACAAGGACAAGAACGGTGGCTTCTTGTGGGCTTTTGTCGCTCCAAGTGTCGCTAGAACCGGTTTTCGACACACTCATCGGATTTTGATTATGGATGCAACATTTCTCAAAAACGGACACAAGTAGGTTCTATTGCTTGCCCAATTGTTTTATGCCAACGACCATGCAGTGCCCATGGTGTGGGCACTTGCGCCGACAGAGGGTGAGAAGGAATGGAAGTTCTTTTGTGCTCAGCTAGCCCTCGCTTACCCCACTTCTACATAGTCCGGCACATGCATCATCACGGATAGAGAGAAGGGCTTGGAGAAAGCGCTACACAAGTACCTGAGTGGTGCGACACACACCTACTGCGCATGGCACTTGTGCAAGAACGTCCGCACTACCTACGAGAAGAAGGCTGCACACTGGGCATGGAAGTGTGCACATGCGCTAAATTTGGGGCGATGGCAAAAGGCTACCACCCACCTGCACCAAGTGAGTGCCTCTACTTATGCATACCTGTTTGGAAGGCAAGGAGAGGAGGGAAGTGTGGTGGAAGGGGTACCTCTGGAGAAGTGGAAACGCCTCCACTGCCCTCTGGGAAGAGGAGGCCACAATACCTCCAACGCAACAGAGAGCTGGAACGCGTGCATTGTAGCACACCGCAAGCTCTATCCTTACTACTGTTTTGTCAGCATCTACCCCTTGGCCCCTGTCCAAGCCGATCGACCTCTCCACTGTCTCGCAGTGGCACGTGAGCACACCGTGACGGAGGAGGGTCCCAATACGGCAACAGTGGAGGGTCCAAAAAACAATCCAAGCCAGGTTGATTTCCCTGGGAAGACTTGCAGCTGTGACAGGTGGAAGGAGTTTGGATCGCCTTTTCAGCATGCATGCGTTTTTTTGCTGACCAAGCGCATAAATTCAGAGAACCTGGCTGACCTTGGACTCACACGCATTGCGTTCCGTCGGGCGTACAACAACCCCCTCCCCTCTCCAGTGGTGAAGAACATACGGCCAGTGGAATCCCTGTGGCTGCAACTGGGACCTAGGCATGGAAAGGGCCGCCCTCGCAGCGCAAGGAAAGACCGTGAGACCTTACGCAAAAAAAACTTCATTTGCCCACGGTGTGGGAAAAAGGGGCATACCAAGGCACTTTGCAAAAACCCGCCTGCTCCTAGCCCTGCACAGGCTACAACAAGGGGGTATGATGAAGGTCTAGAGGCGGCTGTAGCACAGGCTACAACAGCCTTGGAGGCATGTGCAAATGCCTCCATGAGTGTGGATACTCCACTTGCAGCGTATGCTGGTGGTGACGTGGAGTACGACCCCGAGGCTCCGCCTCGGGATGACGAGGATGATGACGATGATGGTGCTGAAAGTGATGACTCTGGTGCATACTCCTCTCTTGTTGGTGATAATGGTGAGACGATGATGCAGGATGAGTACACCCATCAGTTGGATGAGGAGGAGAGAGTGACAGGAGACGTACGGGGAAGAGCTCGAGGAGGTAGAGTTAGGTAAGTGTGTTTGGTTTGTTGTTGTGCCTTCTGTTAGAGAATTTTCATGCAGTATTCCTCCTATGCTTTGCATCACTAACACAATGTTTTGTTCATGTGCAGGATGAACTATGCTGGACACTAGAGATTGAAGAAACCATTCAGTCAGGCGGCTCTCAGTTCAGCATGAAATGAGGGTTTTGGATTAGGCAGAATGTTAGGGTTAGGCTACGGCACACTAGTTCATTGCATGTGGGGAGGGGGGGAAGTGGTGTGCATGTTTCAAGAAGCAGACATGGCGGCCAACATTCAAACAACGAGTCAGAGGTCTTCTACGATGCTGAACACTGTCAGCCGTGGGAGCAGTTGTGTCCTGTGTGTGACATTGTTCACTTTCTCCGAGGGTTGAGTCGTGAACTATTCGAGGACATCACATATACCACCTTCAGTGTGTGAAATGTTTAGTCATTGACGTTTGCAAATGGACTTTTCCCATGAACGTTTCCTTTTGCACATTACGCCCATTCTCTTCCCATGATGATTAACAACTGTTGACGAAGAAAGGTTCATCACACTAAGTGATATTAAAGAAGAACACAGTACACTGATGTTGACTGTGCCTTATGTTGACAGTTATGTCTCACTTTCAATACCATAACAATACCATATGTCCTTTGAATCCGATGTAAAGGAAAACTTTCACAAGGCAATTCATAAAACAACACAGGGGGCTATCTGTTACAACCTCTAGAACCACCTATACCCAACTAAACAGGCAATGACGATGACATGCACTCACACTTGTTGTCGGTCCTACATTGGTCATGAAGTGTTGTATTGTAGCTGCTACATTGGTCATTACTTTGTCCACATGTACACTGAAGAAGTGGACATTCAGTTTTTTTCATGGGGTCTTTAATCACAATGAGGATGACATATTCATCATTTGATGTGAGAGAACTTGAGCCCAAAATGCCCGGCAAATCAAAGCAATTTTGCCCATGAAGTGTCTTGTTTTGGATGCTACATTGGTCATTGCTTTGTCCATAAGTACCGTAAATAAGTGGACATACAGTTGCTTTATTGCGGACTAATAATGACAATGAGGTTGGTATATTTTTCATTTCACATGAAAATAATTCATGTCAAAGTGCCCGGCAAGTACTTATGTACAACACTTAGGAACTAGCTACACGATGACGATTGTCACAACCGCGAACATGGAATCGGCCACACCGACATCCATGGCGCCCGATTGGGTGGACAGTACAATGGGGGGACATGGGGTGCCCGCATGCCCAATTTCCAACACATGGTGTATGGGTCGGCAGGTGTTTTTGGGTTTACGATGTCCCATGCACACTTTATCTTTGCCCACTCGGCCACCGCAGTTCTGTGATCCATAAAAGGGGGGGGGGGATGTCACGGTTCCCCGAGGACCGTGCACCGGTTTTGGACGGCCAGCCCAGTGCTGCAACGGTGGCAGAAGACGTGTATCTCGAACATGGGACATGTCGACAGAGGGTTTGGTCTATGTACTCGTGAGTACGGGAGGGAGGAGGAATTTGAATGCGATGTGAACCGTTATATATCCAGAGCATACGTACGGGTTTGACAGCGCAAACGACAAGAGTATGTCCCGTTCCGGGCCGTGTATTTGAAAAGCAGGTGTCGTCATGTGCGGCCGACCGCACATCCAAGCAGGGAGGCGCAGGTGTCTATGGTACTATGCCGAGCCTCTTCGCACACCGAAGCATTTACGTTCGGCAGTAGGTGTCTAGGGTAAGGTTCCGTTCCGCTGGTCGTGTCGTGTCACATCACAAACCATAGGTACATTAGGTTGATTTTCTGTCTTTTTCAACGGTTCGACATCGAATGCCGATCAAGGGGTATATGGGGCTTATTGTTCAGGGATAGTGGCGAATGAGGCTTATCGTGCTGGAGGAGGGGCGGATCAGGCTTATCGCTCCGACGGAGGGGCGGATGGGGCTTATCGTTTTGGCAAAAGGGGCGAATGGGGCTTATCATTCCGACGGAGGGACGGATGGGGCTTATTGTTCCAACCGAGGGGTATGTGAGGATCAAGGGTGAAAAAAAAGGGAGTAATCGGTATTTTCACCGATGTTGAAAAGGGGCATAGAAACCCTTATACCAAACGGTGAAAATGCCCATTACCCCCTGTTTTATCACCCTTGACCCTCATCCGCCCCTCCGTCGGAACAATAAGCTCCATTTGCCCCTCCGTCGGAACGATAAGCCACATTCGCCCCTCCGCCCGAGCGATAAGCCCCAACCGCCCCTCCGTCGGAGCGATAAGCCTGATCCGCCCCTCCGCCAAAACAATAAGCCTCATCCGCCCATGTCCGGCAAAAAAAGCCCAATCCGCCCCCCTGTTTTCACCATGCTCAAACAGTGACGCATGTCGCTACTTAAGCATCGCAATTCCGGGCATGTCGTGCTAGAATACGGCCCTCCATCGCGGCCGTCGCGGTGGAGGGCCGCGATAGCATCGAGGGAAGGGGGGGGGTTGCCGGCCGACATCCGTCGGTCGGCACTTTGTCAACCCCCCCCCCCACTTCTCGCAGCCCACCCGCCCGTCCATCGAGGCCCTCGCGATTGAGGGCCGCGATGGAACGGGCGGCCGGTGGGTTGCCGGGAGCCGGTGGAGAGTGGGGGGAGGGGGGGACTTCGACGGGGATTCCGACCGACAGGCGTCCATAGGAATCCCCGAGGGGAGTCGAAAATCCCTCTTTGTTCCTTTTTACACTTTGTACAGCTTTATACCCTCGTTTGAGATACAAACAGTAGACAAACCCACCCCCTCATTATACCCAGGGTTTGAGGGTTTATTTTTGCAAGGGAACCTGCTGGACCCCGCTACCGTGGGGCCCAGCAGGTTCCCTTTCAACGCATGGGGAGTCTCGGCCCTCCCCATTCAAACTCCCCGCAAACCACTTACGAAAAATCACAAACCCTTCATTTAAGGAGTTTGTGATAATTGGGTAGAAAGTTGTGATGTCAGCATGTCAACGCCGCATCCATGCAACGTCGACATGCTAATTTTCAACAAACGAGAGGGGCATATCATTTATTTTCTATGCTTGGATTTTTGCGTCGTTGCAGAAGGGGCGAATCAGGCTTATTGTTCTGGCGGAGGGGCGAATGAGGCTTATCGCTCCGCTGGAGGGGCGGATGGGGCTTATCGTGCTGGCGGAGGGGCGAATGGGGCTTATCATTCCGACGGAGGGACAGATGGAGCTTATCGCTCCGACGGAGGGGCGGATGGGGCTTATTGTGTGAAACTTGGGGTATATAGTCACTCCGCCCTATACTGGATCCACGAGGGGGTTAGGAACGCCCTACCCGGCGCTTAAAAAATAAGACTCCCCCGCCCGGCGGTTGAAAAACAAAAACTAGAATGCCCGCTTGCTTCACCATGCTAAATCAGCGGGCATTTTTATATACCAGTGATTGTCTTCTTCAGTCTCCTCCATGGATGTAGCCTCTTGTGTCACAACTTCCGCCCTGATAGTACTCCAAAAACCTTTGCAGCAAGCACAACTAGTGAGCGTCAGAAACTGACATTTGCTCCCCTCCTTTATTTGCACACTGACACGCTTAGTCTTGCCAGGGAAGTTCTGGATGCTGCAGTAGGTGCGAGTGCCACATTCTCCGCCACAGCTTGTGCGAACAGAGCTCCAACTAGCACGGCAGTTGGACAAGCCACCATAGTGTTATCACACTGCCACTATCTTCTGGCATCTACTACAGCTAACATTTTTGTTCAGGTGGTTGCCGCATCATCAGCTGTTGCCACTTCTTTCCCTGTATTGCCTGACTCTAAGTTTGGCGTAGTCAGCTCCATTCACACAACTACTGTTGTCGCCGTTCTCACTCCCACAGGAGAGGCCCGGCCGCTGGACCACCACGCAAGCACCCGAGTGCGTGTGGCATCTATAGCTGTAGCAGTTGCCGACGCTGTTATGACTGGGATCCTGTGTCTCTTGGTGGCAGTTTCCGCCTGGGTCTCGGTGCTTGCCTCATGTGCTGCAGTAATCATCCCGCCTCTTTTCTCACTTCTTCCTCGGTTCTAGAGTGGTGAGAAATCCATTGCAAACCCTTGCATTTGCATTTGCATCCATCCCTATGCCATTTCTTCTCCTCCACTCTTCTCCCACTTGTCCATCCTACCTGATGATGCCATTATCATTAAGGCCTTACACGCTGCCTTGCATGAGGCATAGGCAGATCATCGTCAGCTTTAAGAGGAACTCAGAATGACGTAGATGTCAAGGCGGAAATGGCAACTGTAGTAGCTGAGCTAGTGATGGAACGAATTTTTTCCACGTCTCCATTCACCACTGTTATGGATGCTGTAGGTACCGGGGGTACTGAATGTACTTAGGGAGCTGCTGCTACTGGAGGTACTATGGGTGCTATCACCACCTTTGGCTCCATGACTACAGGAGGTATTACAAGCAACCCTGCAGCACCACCACATGGACAGGTCTCCTCCAATTCCTTAGAGTCTCAGCTCTCTCTACACCAGTGGCAGGACTTGGAAATTTCTCCACTGCACTTCACAATGAAGCTCACATTCTTCTCTCAGAAAACTTGCTTCAGCTCTTGGACACAAGGTGAGCTCATTTGGGAGTATTACTCACTCCCCTGGTGAACCCTCTTCCACAACGAATTTACCTCCTTTTCCCTCTCAGGTTGCTCGCATTGTGCTTGTTGTGTTCCTTACTGGCTCTGATGATCGACTTGACGAAATTGGCATGTACAATATTGACACCACACGTCGCACCCCTGCTGAATGCATTGGTGCATAGGCTCTCATATGCTGGCACAAAACAATCGTCGGTCCTTCAGCCCAAAGAATCCCCATTGTAGAGTTCAACCGACTGTGCATGAGAGTTGACAAGTTAGCTAATTCATATCGAGCACGTAGTCAGCGTCTTCTGCGTGATCTTGACAAAGCTATGCCTGGTCAGATTTCTGCATGCTTGTCCATTATGGTTGGCCTCATCCCAAACTCTCAGATCTTTAGCTCCATGTACTTTGCGCTAATTTCGAACACCTAGCATCCAAGCTTGTTCCACCCAATAACCCTCTTTGGATTGGTACTCTCAACGATTTGACCACTGGTCATCTCATTGATTGATCGAAAATTTTGAATAACAAGTGGTTTCACCGCACTGTTGTTGCATCAGGGACCACCTCCTCTCCCTCCTTTGCATCCTCGAACCCTTCGTCCACAGCCCCGTCCTCCACTTCCACCGCATCTTTACAGACTACCAAGGGGACTGGTCGGTGCAATGATGGCCAAGACCACGGCTGTGATGAAGGCCATGGACAGGACGGCCGAGGAGTGGCAGTGGCAGCTCACAGCGGTGACAGTAGTAAAGATTAGCAATGGTAGCAGCAGCCGTGAGGAGCACTGCTACAGTGCATCAATAACAGTAGAGGTGGTAGCAGTGTTGCAAGAAACACTGCTACCGTAAACTTTCTTGCACAATTTTCACGATGTGCTCTGGCAAGAAATCTTTGGTTGACTGTTCAAGTGGTGTAGTATGTGGTTTGTACACCATATCTTGCACTCTCCTTTTGACGAAAATGTTTAGTAGTCGTAGCTACACAGTCAGTGACTCGGCCTAGAGTCCTAATGGACACAGTCGGACAGGCTACGTGTTTCTATTGGGTGCCACAAATTTGTCGTGGTACCATAACAAGCAGGGTTACATTTCACGTAGCTCAAGAGAGGCACAATATGTTGTGCTAGGGGAAAGAGCTGTAGAGATTGTGTTGCTGTAGCGTCTGTTCCATGAGCTGCGTGAGTTCATGAACTACATTAAATCACACAAGAGGACAAAAAGATTCCTCCCGACATTGCAAATACCTCTGAATTATATCATGCATGCACAAAGCAGATTCCGGTTCAGAATCAGTTTGGCGCAATGTTGTGGAGTGATAGGTGATCTGCGTCATGTGGGTGGGCACAGACATGCTGTAGGCTGACTTCCTGACCAAGGTACTGGCATGAAAAAAGTTCATGGTGGCCATTCGTTTTGTTGAAATTTGCACTTTGCCTCACGGTTGTTGATAGTGGGGTAGGTGCGTGTTCACTGTGCAACATTTTTTTGTGCACATGTCTTAGTTCTGCACGTGTATGGACATGCGTAGTATCGGGTCATGGGGGAATATTGTGATGTGAGATGCCCGCATTTCTTTTGCTTAGTACGACTACTCGGCCGTGTCCATGCTCATACAGATTCCTGATGCGGACCTAGTTCACACAAGAGCATGGACGGGTGGTAGCGCCACCCGTCCATGTAGAGTGTCCTGCTCAGACACTCTACAGTTATTCTGCAATGTGTAGAGTCTTCTCATTTGACTGGCTTTTGAGCCAGATATGCATGTTTTGCATTGTGTTTCTGCCAATTAATGTCCTATCTGTGCATGTGACCAATCGAATCGTCCGGCTAAAAACTCTGCACCTTTAAACTTGAGACCGTGTTGTGTTTGGATGCCTGTACTTAGACTTAAGGCCAAAAGAGTAATTTTGGGCCGGGTTTAGGACAACAATCCGCCAATCCGCCAATCTGCCATCATCAGTTGGACCCGACGACAACATGGCCTGGCAAGTTCCTTTCAAAGCATGGAGAGTCTCGGTCTTACGTCCCTGACGTACACGAGTCCCTAAACTCCGTGGGTGGCCATTCCTGTCTTTACATTCATGGTCCACCACGCGACGACTTCGGGATTTTTACGCCGTTCGACTGAGGGAATTTTGGCCACCTGCCCCAAACTTCGGTGGTCCGTTCCAAAAGTTTCTGACAACTTCGACCACCTTCCAGAATGGTCGACAAAAGTATCACAAACTGTATTGATGTTTCAATATTGTTCGGTCAACTTCTTGAAGGCGCTAGACTTTTACAAAAAAGCGCCTTGATATTCTCAAGTCCGTCCACTTCTCGGCGGAGCTTCTCAAAGCAGCCACTCATGGCGTGGCCTGGTACACGTCGCTCGGCTCCAACTCCAAGGACCCGACATATACCTCATTCTCATTTCTCCATTGGATGTCTGGGCTCAAGTCACTTGACACGTCATCAAAGTACACTTACTGCTTGATAAAACTTATCTATTTCTCCTTATTCCTCGAATCGCTTTTTGTCCCACACATCATCCCTGTGAAACACCTACCTTCCGCTCGGCGCAACACTTGGTGCCATAGCGTAGCAACGCTGGAGGGGCAACCGACACGTTAACTACCTGGTAACAACCTGGTACAAGTCCTCGCTACTATGAAGATTGGATTGCCGGTCTACGGGCACGGCACTGTCGTAGGGAATCTGCGGGGTCGCTTACGTCACACCGGTCGTCCCACTCTCGGAGCCATCCAGTAAGAGACATCCCCTCCCCTACCCAGGACACTTCGGGGGGTAGTGATTTTACTGGGGTTGTAGTGGCTGCCACGGACTTCTTTGCCTATGTCACCAGAGACATGGGCTATGTCACGGTCGCCATCTCTTTTCCTGACTGTCATAGAAGTCGTAGCTGTACCTACAGCCACCTTTGCCGCCGCCGCTCGCGCGTCTCGTGCCATGCAGCAATCTCTACAGGCCGTACAACCGAGGCCTACACCGAAGCCACAGTCGCCATCGGGCCCATTGCTGCACTGTTTCTGACACTTGCACACAGGTCTCCACTGCCGCATTAGCGTTCGCCTCCAGTAACGCGGCCGCTACATCTGCTACAAAGGTCTCCCAACAATCGAATCCCTCGTGGCTATCGTAACAGGGTGGAGGCGTCGCCGCTCCGTGGGGTGGGCGACCTCAAGCTTGGGTGATGGTGGACTGGGTATAGGGAGACCACAAGTGAGAGTAACACCACCAAAGGTGAACGCTGGTGAACGACGTGCCTGATCCTGGCGGCGAGAAGGTGGCGGGGTAAGAGGCTGTAACCCCAGACGTAGTAGACGAATACGCTCCTCTAGGACACGAATCTCGTCCTCGCATGTGTTATCCTCTATCTCCTCCTCATCCCTTGTGTCAACCTGTGATGAGGGGTGCTGAGGCCGTGGCACCGTGTACCATGTAGACTACTGAATAGATGGTGCAACTCCTGTAAATCCTCCTAGTGGCCGTAGTGAGGCCCCCAAACGACCCCATAGTAGCTCCGTAACCTCCTACAACTCGTCGATCTACTGCTGCTACTGCCGAGGTATCTCATCATGTGTCCGACGAAGCTCATCGAACGCAAGTGACTCCGACTGTTGACTCATGATGCCCGAAGAGGAGGAAGAAGAGGGGTGTCCGAGGCCTTTCCCTTTGTCACGCACCGGCGCCATCGAAGCGCTCAGTATGGGGCCAAACATCAAAATTTCTCCGAACAAGAAACTGACAGCGTTTCTTGAGGATTTTGAACGTCAAGAAAAAATGATGTTTTGACCCCAAAATTGCTGACATCTGCACAGCTGACGATGCTGTCAGCGTTTTTTAGCCAACGAAAAAGAACGTTGGTGTTTTTTACACTGGCATATTGTACGCCAGTTTTTTGTCTTTTTTAGAAGTCACGTACGCTCCGCGTAACTGGTGGAGATGATCGCGTCACCCTTCGCTCGCTGTTTCGTAGGGGCTGCGCAGCCCTATGCAGCTTTTGCATAGTATTGTGGAACTTCTAAGCAGTTGTGCAACACTGTTGTGCAACAACAATGCTGTATAGGATTGCTATTGATACTTCGGCCGTCGCCACCTCTCGTGTGCTACTTCTGTTGCTTCTGCCGTTGCAGTTGTGCTACTGTTGCTACTCGCGGCTGCTGAGGTCGCAGCTGCTACAAGCTGCTGCCGTAGCTACTCGCTGCCACTGCTCGCAACCCCTGCCGCGAGCTGATTCTCCCCATTTGTTTTCCTTTTTTTGTATAGATGAGCAGCCACACACGACTGTTGCTGCCACCCGGTGCTGTTGCTGCTGCTGGGATTGGCTGTTAGAGCTGGTAATCACGCAGCTCACCGGTGAGGTGGTGGGAATTGCATGCAGGTGTCGCTGCTGAAAAATGGCTACGATGGGTCCCAGAATATGGAGGCGGCGGTGACTCTCACTATTGCTGCCAGTGCTTCGTCTCTTTGGTGCAGCTGAGCGAGAGAGGCCTCGGTGCTCTGGAACCATGAGAAATTACTAGGAAGCTTCCTAACCTTGTTTCTGCTAACGTGGTGATATTTTCCAGTCAGCAAGCGCACTAGCAAGTAAACAGGTGCAAGAAACAGCAAGGGTCAGGCTAGGGAGACGTGCAATGTCTCATAAGCTCCAATAGCTTCATAATGCAGAGAGAAATGACAACTAACAAGCACACAACATGAATAGCTGCCACGACGCACGGTGGGTGACGCACGCGACAGTGTACGTATGCAACAGATGTGACGGAATCCTTGGCCGACTAGGCCAAAACCGTGGTGCTTGAGGGTCTCCAACCCTCAAGCCATCGCATCTCACGGCCCAGAGTCCCAGGTGACCCCGCTCGAGCCACGTGGCTCCTTCGACCGGTCGGTCTAGCACTGCCACACTACACTTTCCCCTGCTAGGAGTGAGAGCCGCCTCGACATCTCCGGTAATCCCAACGTGGGATTCGAGCCCTGGAGCTCAAATACCAATGTAACGGATTCGACAGAATCCTTGGCCGACTAGGCCAAAACCACGGTGCTTGAGGGTCTCCGATCCTCAAGCACCGTGCCCGCTTGTGTAAGGCCTTATACGGCCTGAAGCAGTTGTTGACGTTAGAACCTGCAAAAAATTGGCACATTGACACGTGCTAGCTAGGTAGAGAAGGACAACGAACCCTCACTGTTTCTTGGAAAAATAGGAAAGAGTTTTAATGCCATTCCAGTCTATGTGAATGACCTCCTGATTACGTCCCTTTTGATGGAAGATGTGAAGGGGACCAAGGTAGTCCTTCAGGCCGCGTATAGGATGAATGACCTTGGTTCTGTACCTGTGTTCTTTGGGATGGAGATCGTAACTAATCGTCAATGGCGGACACTCTTGAAACACAGGGACGTTACACCCGTGTTGTGGGGGAGTGGTTTGTTGACCTCCTTGGTGCAGTTCCCACATCCTCCACCCCCATGACACCTGACGAGTAGAATATCCTAAAGGTGCATGATCTAGCACAGTCCGGGGAGACAGTGGATGTGACCTTATGTCTCATTGGTTCTTCGATGTACTTGGCCACGACCACACGAATAGACGTAGCCTTTGCCGTCAACCTCTTTCAACAATTTTCCCGATGTCCTCAGGCGAGAGCCCTTCACGCGCCTATGCGAGCAATGCGGTATGTGGTTTTCATGCCGTACCTCGGACTCTCTTTTTCGTTGTAGTGTTCGGTGGTAGTTGACGGCTACAAAGACACTGACTAAGACTAGAGCCGTGATGTGTGTAGTCGGATAAGCTACGTGTTCTTGTTGGATGGCATCGATGTGTCATGGCATTGCAAGAGGCGGAGTTGCATTGCATGTAGCTCTTCAAAGGCTATGTTGCGTTGTGGACTTGGGCTACAAAGGCCTAGTAGCTACAACATTTATTTTGTGAATTACGTCAGCCCTTGCCTTGCATCGTTCTACGTTGTGACAATTAGAGTGCTCTTGAGAACTTTTGTGTCTTCCTACGTAGCACATTGCTATTGACCATCATTTTGCGCGTGATTTTGTGGATTGTCGCATCATCTCCGTCATCTAAGTCAGCACGAACATGCAACATGCTGACTCCCTAACCAAGACACTAGCGCGCGGAATGTTCATGTTGGCGATTCGTTCTGGTCCGCTCTCCCCCTTCCCTGCAATGGCTGAGAGTGGGTTGTGTATGGACTCTTGAGCATCTTATTGCACATTTGTAGAAGTTATGCACATTCATGGACATGCGTACCATCGTATCATGTGGGAGTGCTATGATGTAAGCGGTCCCCTTCCATCTTCAAAATCAATGTTTTTAAGGTAAACCAAGCCTTCCATCAGCTATGATTGCCCCTACGCCATCCTTCTGTGAATTATAGTCAATCGAAGACAAGAGGAACAAACGTGGTGGAGAAAGACCAAGCAGAAACATAGGAGGGAGGGAGGGAGGGAGGGAGGGGGAGAGAGAGAGAGAGAGAGAGAGAGAGAGAGAGAGAGAGAGAGAGAGAGAGAGG
>SZWC01000924.1:75126-87966 GCA_023375785.1 Penium margaritaceum
AGAGAGATTCTCTCTGACAGAGCCGAGCATGATCAAGCCCACTAATCTTGCACCCGGTATAGACGCCAGTGATGCATGGCTCCATAGCTTCAGTTCTGCTCAGTCACCTGCAGGAATGGTGTGTGTGTAGATGGAAGGAGTCAAGAGGTCACTTGCGTGTTTGACAGACAAACCAACACTCCCCCATGACCCACGGACGAACAGCTCACACACCACATGAAGGAGCACAGTACGAGGGATGGAGAAGAGAGTGTCAATTCAGCCAGGAGCATCACGTGCACGCAACAAGCCAACTCCATGCACAATTGTCTTGAACATCTCACTGTTGAGAGCTTTGGTAAGAAAGTCTGCACGCTGTTGACGCGTGTCGACCCAGACGACCTGGACATCTCCGGCGGCAATTCGCTCGCGTACAAAGTGATGCTCAATGTTGATGTGCTTTGTGCGTGAATCATGCATGCCATCATATTCAGCAATCGCCTTGGTGCTTTTATTGTCGTAGCGCAATGTGATGCAGCAGATGGGCACGTGAAGCTGCTAAAGCAAGCTAGAAAGCCAGAAACTCTCACACGTTCCTGCGCCAAGGGCGACATACTCAGCCTCACTGCAGCTGCGTGCAACACAACCCTACTTACTGCTTTTCCATAAGATAGCAGTCCCACCCACAAGAAAGATATAGCCGGTGCAGCTACGTGCGTCTACATCATGAGCATAGTCACTGTCAGTGTATCCATCTACTACCACTGAGGGTTGTGACCTATAGCACAGTCATACATGCGCAGTGGACAGTGCATAGCGAACGACATGCAGTACAGCCTCGAGATGCCTCTGACGGGGCTACTCGGAGAACTGAGCAAGGAAGTTGACCGCGAAGGCCACGTCCGCTCGGGTGGTGGTGGCAAGATACATCATAGATCTGCTCACACTAAGGTAATCGGTGACCTTGACAGTCTCCCCCAGTTGAATCACGTCGGGCGACTTCAGCAGGCGTCGCCCGGCTGGCGTCATAGGTGTCGACGCAGTGGGAGTGTCAGCGAGCATGGAGGAGAAGCGCTCCCGCAGGCTGCGAATGTAGGATGCCTGGTGTATGTGCAGAGTCCGGCTCTGGCGGTCATGCTCAAGCTCCATGCCCAGAAACACCCGAGCTGGACCCAAGTCCTTCATCTTGTATGTGGACTGCAACAAGGTTTTGGTTGACTACACAACGGTGGAGCTAGGTGACGCAATGAGGATCATAGTTGACCCCGGGTTCCGATGTGATCCCACTATCGTGGCATCGGCCCCGCGGTCAACCGCGATGTGGCATCGATGTGTTGTGAAGAGCTCAGCTCCGATGAACGCTCGAGCGCTACCCTCGGCTGTCCCCCCCCACCCCGTCGACATCCCCGCCACGCGAGACCGAGACACTTTCGCTCACAATTTTTCCTGTTTATTAGCCGGGAGGTGGCATTCAACCCCATCACTAAAGCATACATTATTGAAATATTTGAAAGTTCAAATGTAGACATGCACAGTCTTCATGACATGTGGACAGTCTACCAATAAGCCTGTCACTTGGGTTTGGAATCTGGCTGCTGTTCATATGACGTGTACATTGTAAGTGGCAAGGACATTGTGAAGGCCAATGAGGATGCATTGTTCGATGTTCGATGTGTGAATGTGGTTGACACGTAACAATTAGGTGCATGCTTGATATCCACGCATTTCCCTACCCATCTCATGACTGGTGTCGATGTCGTTTTTACCAATGTGCATGGCCAGCTATGACTGAAAAACCACGATCATGACCTCGCGGACATCAAGGGGAATGATCACTTGATCATGCTTCTCGTCCGTGAGGCTGCCACATACGTTTAGCCGGACATGGCATTTCAGCTTTGTGCGAATCGACGCTTGTGAAGATCCACTGGCGGGAGTCACAAGCAAACGAATGCTTAGTCGGCACCGACGAACAGTTAGCCGCAAACTATGGGTCAACCAACAATTAGGGTGACGCCACCATGCCTCCCAAACGTGTCCCAACCTTGTCAGGTTCTGTGACAGGCTCCTCCACGTTACCATCAGCAGCAGGAGCAGCGGCAACCGAATGATTCCATCGGTCCGAAATTTCTCCACCTCCTCCCGGACGCCTTCATGAAGACATGCTGACGTTGGCGCTCTCTCGCCACTGCCGCCCTGTCCCAACAGCGTGTAAAAATCCAGGGTTTTTCTGTGGATCCTGTGGTGTCACTCTAAGTGGGACCTTTGACCACATCAGAGGACATTTTGGTGTGAGCAATGGAAACGTCCACTGCTGTGAACACCCGCCTCCCATTTTGCGCGACGTTCTTGGCATGGAGAGGGCTCCCCGTCCTCCACCAACATGGAAGCCAGCATGTCCCCGGCTTTACAACGGTCTAGGGGATTCCTGGGGGACCGACAGCAAGCCCGTGTAATGGGCATACCTTTTTTAGCAGCGGCAGCGGGCCGAAGCTCTTGAAGCTGCTGGCATTCCCAGCCATGACGAAGAGATGGACATGTACCTTGTCAACATCGCAGCAGCATCCTTTGGAACCATAGACCAGCAGCAGCAGCAACAGTAGTAGTAGCAGCAGCAGCAGCAATAGCAACAGGTTCACGATGTGCTTCAGCGTGCTGCCGACTTGCTCGCTCAGCACACTTAGCAACAGCAAGCAGTGTGCATCATCGATGTGATCCGGATGGCTAGGATGAGGCAGACCTCTGTCCGCCCCCACTGTGATGCAGCAGTAAACGCCGCTTGTCAAATGGTGATAGTGAAGCTGATGTTTGCCGGTGCATATCCCATCTCCTTTACCCACAAAGGACTGGTCAATGAAGTCGTTTCTATTGGCCGCTGCACCAACTCCTCGTTCCGTCTTCCAGGCCGCTCCACTGTCGTCAACGAAATCTTACCCAAGCTCGATGGAAAGCTGACGGAGGAAGAAGCACCAATGCGCCAAGGTTGGCTTATCTACGGCGTAACTGTGGTCGTGGACAAGTGGGCCGACAAGCAACAGAGACCTATCTACAATGCAATGGCGGTAAACACCAAAGGGGCATGTCACATTTTTTCTAGAGATGCAAGCGGGAAGGTCCGCAACACATCACACGTGGCTGACACCATTGAAGAGGCCATCATCACTGTGGGTGTCGACAATGTCGTCTCGGTCGTGTTTGACAACACGGTAGTGAACAAGCGGGTGTTTGAGGACTTGAAGGAGAAGTTCCCCAACGTGCTGTGGAAGAGCTGCTATGCCCACAACATTGACTTGGTGATGAAAGACATCATGAAGTCAGAGTGGGGCGCCTCGATGCTTGGACGAGTGGAGAAGCTGGTGAACTTCTTCCGCAACAATGATATGCCACGCACGTGGCTAAAGCAGCAGTATGGCGACCGGGTGCTTTTGCCTCGGTGCGACACTCGGTTTGCCACCGCCCACACCATGGTGCAGCGTCTCATCAACATGCGGCCTTTCCTACTGAAGCTTGTCAACCATGCATGCTGGGCTGACATGGGATCGCAGCGGGATGGCATGTTCAAGGCAAGGAAGAAGGCAGTGTGGCAGATTGTGCACCACCGTGTGTTTTGGCTACAGGTTCGGCAGCCCCGAGACCTCCTTAACCCGTTGGTTAAGGTGCTGTACATTGCTGACAAGCCAGGAGGTACATAAGGTGAAATTTATGAAGGACTACTTGACTACATGACAGAACTGAAGGGCCTGTCACAGGGGCACGGACGAAAGCCGCCAAAGTGGAAGCACAGCATCTGAAGTTCACAATTCAGCGGCTGAAATCCCGCTGGGAGTTTGACATGGCCTGCTCCCTCTATGTTGCAGTACGCCGCGTGCATCCTACGCACTTTGGGAATGATCAATGAGGGGATGTTTCCATGGTGCAGGCATGGTCACACGTGGTTTACGCCCTCGTGCCGGAGGTGAAGCATGGGGCATTTTAGGACAAGCTGGAAGCCTTCTAGCTCGGCCGTGTGACTACCACCGTTATTACCATCACCACCAAGCGGCTGAGTGATCGGGCCCGTGCAACAGTGGCAAAGGTGGTGGCAGGGACGCTGGCACTGTATGAGTGGACAAGTCTCCACCTTGCCCACCTCCCCACCCTCCGTGAGCTTGCCATCAAGATCCTATCTCAGCCGTGCGCGTCGTCTGACTGCGAGCACAGATTCTCGACGCACGAGCTCATCCACACCGCACATTGCAACCGTCTCAGCGTGAAAACGCTGGAGATGCTTGTGCGGTGCAACGTCCGCCTCCGCCGGCAATACAAGCCAGGAAACAACTGGCTGGTGCCTGATCCATCTGACAATGAGGATGATGGTGTTATCCTTGAGAATGTAGAGGAGAAGGGTGAAGAGGGTGCATACGTCAGAGTCGATGACAGTGAGGAAGACGAGATGGAGGAGGAGGAAGAGATATATGTGGAAGGAGAAGAAGAGGAGGAGGGCGATGGACAATAGGAAGCCCCACAACAGCAGAAGGGCAAATGTGTGACTAATGAAGACGTCCCTTATGTCGCCCATGAGGTTCGTACGTGGAATGCCGTCTTTGCCATGGGAGATGACGTCGGCGATGGAGGAAGTCCTGGCGGGGGGGATGGAGAGGATGTTGTTGGGAATTATGACGACGGAGGGGATGCAGGAGAAGGTGGAGGGGAGGATGATGGTGAGGCCATGGATGTGGGAGAATCCAAAGGTGAGGATGATGGAGATGGAAATGAGAACGGAGAGGGAGAAGAAGCGGGGGAGGCAGGGGAGGTAGGGGAGGATGGGAAAGAGGAGGAGGATGGTGAAGGTGAAGGACAAGCGGCCATGGCAGCAGCATAAGTAGTACCAGCAGAAGCAGCAACAGCAGAAGTAGCAGCAAAAGCTGCTAGCAAAGCAGCAGCAACCAGCAAAGCAGCCGCAACTAGCAAAGCAGCTGCCAACAATGCAGCACCAGCCATCAAGGCAGCCACCAACAAAGCAGGAGCAGCTAGCAAGGCAACTGCAGCCAGCAAGGCTGCATCCACAAAGGCTGTAGGATCCATCAATGGTGTTGCAGCTAGGAGGGCAGCTACAACACGCAAAGGAGCTGCATCAGTAGCTCTAGGTTCCAATAAGACTAAGGTGGCTAAGGGCAGCAATGTAGTTGTCGGTGATGGAGGCAAGGCTAGCAGCAAGCGGACTCGGGGTGGGGCGCCGGTGATAGGCTGAAGCACATGGGAGGGGGGGCATGTCTTTGCTGATATGTGGTTCACATGACAGGAAACTTTTATGGACATGCGTGCTTGCATCTCTGCATGTTAGTGATGGCCCTGTAGACTCGTGCATTTCCCAGTTTCTCCATGCATGTTGTTACTGATGACATCTCAAGTTTACTTGTTCTTTGACATTGGATTCAGTGTTGGTAGTATGAATGTGTGGCTGGTTTAAATAGCCATTTTGTTGGCTGGTGCAAGTTTCCCTCATCCTAGTACAGAAGTGCATTGAGTCTCAATCGTTGAGTGGGCAGCCACCACTCCATGTATGCAACTGCATTCCATGCATTCATGTTTACGTAATTAGAACAGAAATTTTCNCCCAGTTTCTCCATGCATTCTATTTCTGATGACATCTCAAGTTTACTTGTTCTTTGACATTGGATTCAGTGTTGGTAGTATGAATGTGTGGCTGGTTTAAATAGCCATTTTGTTGGCTGGTGCAAGTTTCCCTCATCCTAGTACAGAAGTGCATTGAGTCTCAATCGTTGAGTGGGCAGCCACCACTCCATGTATGCAACTGCATTCCATGCATTCATGTTTACGTAATTAGAACAGAAATTTTCCTGAATGGTACATAATGATGTGTGCAGCATGGTAGCAATAAAACAAGTAAAAACTGCATTTTGTAAATGTGGAGGATGCACACTTGGATCTAGTCACACTAGTCATGGTGTCCAAGTAGCCCCACCCCTCCTGCCAAGGTGGCCGATGTGCCGAGGTGGCCGATGTGCCAAACCACCACATTGATATACCGCGGCGCACATCGATGTGCCGCAGTTCGAGGGGCCTAGGTCAACTATGATGAGGATATCATCCACGTAGACCAAGACGGCCATGAGGGACTGCGAGGATGCACTCGGAAAGAGTGTAGGGTCGACAGTGCTACGACGGTAGCCACCCTTCTCAAGGGTGGCCAAAATCTCCAAGTTCCAACAGCAAGGGGACTGCTTGAGCCCGTAGAGGGCTTTACGCAGCCGCCAGACCTTGTTCATACCATTTGTGAAGCCTGGGGACTGCACCATGTAGATCTCCTCATCAAGGCGTCCGTGCAAGAATGCATTGTTGACGTCCATCTGCTCCAATTCCCAGTCATGCTGGGCGACAAGGCTCAAAAGGGCTCGAGCGGTGGTGTAACGTCCCACAGGGGAAAACGTCTCATCAAAATCGACACTAGGAACTTGGGAAAATCCCTTGGCAGTGAGTCGTGCCTTGTACCTGTCAATCGTGCCATCAAGCTTTAGCTTGCGCCGAAGTATCCAACAAGCGGAAACTTCCTTGCGACATGCTGGGAGATCAACGAGTTCGAAGACCTCATGCTCGGTCAAGGCTGTGAGCTCCTCCTGCATAGCCTTTTCCCAGAGGTCAGCATCAGCTGCCTCTCTTACCTGGTGTACGATGGTAGGCTCTGCAGGTAGCGATGGAAGGCCGCTGGCTACAAAGCACGCGACAACATAGCCAGCGACTGAGGCATCCAAAACACTGTGAAACTCATGAGCAACAAGTGCATAGCCCACTACTGAGTTAGGGTGGACCACGCTTACAGCAAGTCCCAGTGCGTCAAGGCCGGTGGGTCTGGCAGTGGAGCCAGTTGCCGTAGAGGGTAGACTAGAGCGGGTATGGCGCTGAGAGGATTGTGTGACAGAACGCTGTGAAAGTGGACGGAGTCGTCCTCCACGAGTGTAGGACTCAGTTACAACTTGAGACGCATCCGTGACTGGCGGAGTGATGTCTCACCAGGGACAATAGTTGGCTATAGGATAGGATGAGGGGGAGACTCGATGATAGCGCGTGAGGGTGACTGTGCTAGAGTGTCAGCAGACACTAGTTGCTTGCTGGGAGAGTCTGACACAGACTCAGAGGATGAAAAAGAGGAAGAATGTGTGGCAGGAGTGGATGAGGATGCAGTCGGATTGCTGAGGAATGTGTCAAGGTTGGGCAAGTCAGGTGCATGAGGAGGAGAGGAAGGAGCCGAGTCAACAGGGGGTACCCCCGTGAGACCGGAGGTTGGAGGAGACCCATCCCCTCCAAGCCGACAAAGTAAGGACACAGAGGAGGGTGGAGCGACGCAAGACAGATCACGAGGAAAGACATCCTCAAAGAAGAGGGTGTCACGTGACTCGAAAACATGCACGCGATCGGGATCCTAGAAGCGTCAGGCTTTGGACATGGCCGAGACGCCGAGAAAGGTAAACAAGCGAGCACGCGGACTGAGTTTGCAGTCACGAAGATCCTCTGGGAGCCAGATGGCAGCGACCCAACCCTAGATGAGAGCAAGGCGCAAATCCGCACGGCGGCCAAACCAGCACTAAAACGGAGTGACATGACGTGGGAGGGGACCGTGCGGAACACGGTTCCAGACCCACGTCATGTAGGACATGGCTTCAAAGGAAAACAAGGGAGGAAGGTCGGAGGCACTGAGAAGACTACGCATGCCGTCGGCAAGTGTTAGGTTCCAGTGCTCAGACATACTGTTTTGTTGAGGTGTGTACGGAGCACTGGTTTCGACAGTCACATCACGAGAGGAGAGGAAAAGAGAGGTGGAACCAATGAATTCACCCCCACGGTCGCAACAAAAGACACGAAGACGTCGACCACAAGCGACTTCGGCCTGGGGAAGCCAGGACTCAAGAGTGGAGCAAACGTCACTTTTATGTTTGAGTGAAAAGACCCAACGCATGCGGAAAAATTCATCTGTGAGACAAAGAACGTAACGGTTGGCCCCCCTGAGAGAGTTATGAGCGAGGGGACCCATGTCGTCAGCATGCAGCAGGTCAAGAGGATAAGAAGTGCAAGATTTAGAGATGGAAAAAGGAGACCGATGCATTTTGTTTTAGCACAGTCAAGACAGTCAGGGGGACAAGGAGCAGGGAAAGTAGCAACATCAAAGCCATTTACGGGAAGCACACAAAGAAGACTGTCGATGACAGTAGTGTGCATGTGGCACAGGTGGCGGTGCAACAGCTATGCGTGAGCAGGTGTGAGGGAGCACGTAACATGCACATGTGCAGCAGTGGTGGGAGAGGGCACGAATATGGGAACAAGGAAAAGACCGTCACAGCGAGTGCCTCGCAGGAGAATGTGGCCAGACGTGTGGTGTGAGATAGATGCAATGCCGCGTCTGGACGAGAAGTCCATGCCCTAGTCGTCGAGCGTCGTAACAAAGAGAAGACTCAGCTCTAGCGATGGGATGTACAGGACGTGTGGCAAAAAGAGTTCCCCCCCAGGGCCAACAAAGCGCACAACGCCAACCCCTTGTACCGGGAGCAATTGGCCAGAGCCAGTGCGAACAAGGCCAACAGAGCCAACAAGACCAAGAGAGACAAAGGACATCTGCGACGAGGTCATGTGGTGGGTGGCGCCTGAGTCAAGAATCCAGAAGCCACCCGATGCACGAGCGGTGGAGGGGTCACGACTAATTGCGGCAAAGGCGGCGTGCACAGAGAAACGCTGACCACAGGCAGCAAAACATCAAGGCAAGCGCACTGACTACCACTCTTCAATCCACAAAACATCGGCGGGAGGACAACTAAGAACGTGACCGGACGCAGAGCCATGCAACGCCCATCAACAACACACGCAAGAGACTCTGACCTAGAGCTTACACTCTCACCTCCCTGATCACGAAGGTGGCGCTGGTGAACGGCATGGGACAGCGCATCATCCAACTGATGCTCATCCTAGGGCGGATCAGGAGTGATGGTCAAGCGAAGGGGCGGGTAGGACGGAGATGCCTAGCTGGGAGGAGAGTAGGCGCCAGACGGTGAGCCATAGAAGACTGGCCCGCCATACCTTGGGAGCCAGCCTCAGGGGTAAGGGAATGGGGGTGGAGCAGCAGCAGTTCTCTAGACAGCGACTTCGGTGGTGACAGGTGTGCCCCGACCAGACGAGGTAGGAGGGGCAGTTGCACGAACGGCGCTCCCAGACCCATTGGAGGAGTGTGCCCAGTGGGCACACATGGCACAGGCGAGACGCTCGTTGTTCGGTGGTGACAGACACTTGGGTGCAGAATGGCCGACAGAGCCACAGTTCCAGCATGTAACAGTGCTAGGAGTGGAGAAGGCTGAGGAGGTGCTCCCATTGCCTTTGCCCTTGCCACGACCGCTTTGGCCACCAACGCCAAAGCCACAGGTCCCCTTGCCCTTGCCACGGCCACGGCCACCACCCCCCCACCTTGGTTGAGGAGAGATGTGGCAGAGGACGAGGGTGAAGAGGAGGAAGGAGAAGATGATGATGTATAGGGTAGTGCGGTAGTGGTGGTTACAACTGCTGCACGGTGAAATTGTCTGTTCTGGAGGGCGCTCCACCACTCACTCAGGCACTGTGAGGTAAATTCCTAAAGAGCACCAATGCCTGGGGGAGAGTCAGTAGGCACAAGCTCGGCAGCAAGTCGCTTGAGTTCAGAGGCCTTCACCTCCTTGAAGATGTAGGATAGCTCAGGGATGAGGCCGTTGACAATAGGAGGACAACATGAAGTTGGCCAGGAGATGCTTTGCCCAGGTCTTTCAACAGGCGAAGGCTACGGGCCTAGTAGGCATCCACAGTCTCATTTGTACACGTAGAGNACGGCCACGGCCACCACCCCCCCACCTTGGTTGAGGAGAGATGTGGCAGAGGACGAGGGTGAAGAGGAGGAAGGAGAAGATGATGATGTATAGGGTAGTGCGGTAGTGGTGGTTACAACTGCTGCACGGTGAAATTGTCTGTTCTGGAGGGCGCTCCACCACTCACTCAGGCACTGTGAGGTAAATTCCTAAAGAGCACCAATGCCTGGGGGAGAGTCAGTAGGCACAAGCTCGGCAGCAAGTCGCTTGAGTTCAGAGGCCTTCACCTCCTTGAAGATGTAGGATAGCTCAGGGATGAGGCCGTTGACAATAGGAGGACAGCAGGAAGTTGGCCAGGAGATGCTTTGCCAAGGTCTTTCAACAGGCGAAGGCTACGCGGCTAGTAGGCATCCACAGTCTCATTTGTACACGTAGAGAGCGTGTTAAACTACACTGTGAGGACATTCTGTGTTGCGTGCCTAGTAACAGTTGTGCGGCACTTAATGAGAGCATAGGAGCCAACAGGGTCAGTAGGCCTACGGCGAGCAGTATCGGCATTGTAGGACCCTATCTCATCAATGAGATCATCGGGTCCAGCACGAATATAAGCATGGACAACACATGCGGACTCAGTGTTATTTGGCACAAGAGGAGGGTTAGCAGAGGGGTTGGGCACATGATAGTACTCCCAAAGCTGCTCACCTTGTGTCCAAGTACTGAAACGGACCTCCCACAAAGCGAAGGAGAGGTTAGAGGTGAAATGCGGTGGTGCTGAGTCAAAGTTAGGCTTGCGCTGTGCGAGGTGTGCAAGGGCTTTGGCTGCAACAGCGCCTGTCGCTACAGTAGTAGCAAGGGAGTTGGAAGTAAAAGAGCTAGCAGTGCTGGATGTGGAAGCGGGAGAGGTGGATAATGCAGCAACAATGTCAGCAACAACAATAGAGCGCAATGCAGGCTACAAGCGATTGAGAACAAGATCGGCAATGTGATCGGCGAATGTCTCCAAATCACCCTGTTTTATGCGCACATTTTCCTCTGCAACGCGCTGGGCAGCGAGGGCTGCTTGAAGAGTAGCATGCTCTTTGTGCACCGTTTCTTGTAGAGCAGCATATTGATCATCGTCGACTCGTATGGTGAGTATGATTTACCCAAGAGAATTTTAGACAGTGTTTCCCTTGCCCCAGTGGGCGTGGAAAGTAAGAGAGGGCGATGTCCGATAGGATGAAGCTGCAAGGAGAGAGTGGAACGCAAGAGCACACCCACAGGAGGAGGACAAGGAGGAAGATAGAAAGATTCCCAAACATGAGGAGACTAGAAGGTCACCACAGCCAACGACTTAGGGCAAACAACGACGGCAGCGCAGACGCTACAGAAGCAGCAATGACAGCCACTGAGGACGAGGTGGTGACGACGAGGCAGGCAACTCGAGCAAGGACAGCGCCTATGAGAGTGGAGATGGCAGCTGCACAGGGCAAGCCAACGCAACCTCGCATCGCATTGCGTCTCCGGCTGCACCTCAGGCTGGTGCAGTTGACGCCGCCGCACCTTGAGCAGCACACTGACTCTGTTGATGCGTTCTATGGGCAACGGGAGATCTTACCGGAGATGAGGGAAGACATTGCTCGCATGGTGGTCCCATTGTGGGCGAGTTTTGCACGGCCGGCGAGTCGTCCGAGGTGGACTGACTGTAGGTAGCATACACAGCAGCGTCCTCGCGCGCCTCGTTGTCCGCCGGGTCGTAATCCTCGCCAGGGTGGTAACCTGGGTTGTCCTGGCGTCGGCGAAGACGTAACCACGCTTCAAACCTGGCATGGTCTGCCTCTTCCTCGTGGCAGTCAATTAGTTCGTCGAGGCATGTACGTTCACGCAAGCCCCTTGGAGAGGTAGGAGCAGGCTCCGTATTCAGTGGCAAAGCCAGGCTGGCAGCTGAAGCCGCATCAGCGGCTGCTACAACTGCTGCTAGGATACGCCGAGAAACAGTGAATGGTGGTCAGATTGCGTCACTGCAGCAATGGTACAGAGGCGCAGGGATGCGGGTCTGTAGTGTTGTGATGCTGCTGGGAGCGGAAACCCTGACTCATGAGAAGTTGGCATCCAAGTGTTGTAGTGCAGATGAGCAGCTGGCCCGTGGAACTATGGAGCTGCTTGAGATACGACGAGGCGGGGTTGGAGTGTCACCAGAAGCTCAGAATCTGTGGGACCGTGGGACTCCTGAGAGGAAATGAGATGTAGCCAGAGTGCCTAGGGGTTGTAGTGCTACAAGGCCACAAAGATGCGGGTCTGCTATGCAATGGTACTGCTGTAGTGCGGACAGCCAGGTCTAGAGGGAGTCAGCGTCACAGTGATGTAGAGCAGTAAGACCATGGATTTGCAGGGCTGTGGAGCTGCTTGGGTACGTCGGGGCGAGGCAAGACTGCCGTGGCACGTGAAGCTTCGGAACTGCGAAGTGAAGAAGTTGCGGTGCCAAAGAGTCTAGTTCAGCCGAGTTGTGAGCCAGCCGGGCTGTGTGGCGACGAGCTTCTGCAAATGCGAACACGAGATTCACGGAGGCCCTCGCGCAACCGAGGATGTCACGTATGCCTCACCACAGGGAACCATGGATTGATGGAACGGAGGGGGATCCCTCCTTCTCTGATACCAGTAGGTAGAGGCAACTAGTCTACACGCACTTGCCACCATGCAAGCTCCACACACACAGCAGCCATGGTAACGGGTGGGCCAAGCAGTTGGTGGAAAAACAGTTGGATAGATTGCGAGAGACAAGTAACGAGGGTAAGTAATGAGCGAGCTCTTAGCCACGGTTGACCGGGCCACCCACTTGAATAGCTCGAAGTGGGGCCCAGCCGCCACCCCCGGGTCGAACCGAACCGGTCGCCTAAAACACCGTCGTGGTCTCTCACACCTCAAAGCGACTGAGTGTGTGGCCCCGCAGGATCAGCAACCCGGGCAAGAACTAGACGACTAGCACAAGATGCAGAGTACATGAACCAGAATCCACATCGACCACGAGCGTATGTGGAGCATGCATCTCTTCAAGTAATCTCTC
>SZWC01000924.1:88567-103510 GCA_023375785.1 Penium margaritaceum
ATGCAGAGTACATGAACCAGAATCCACATCGACCACGAGCGTATGTGGAGCATGCATCTCTTCAAGTAATCTCTCATTTTTTAGCCATCCTATGGCTCATCACTAAATGTTGAGAGCAGAGAGGGATTCTCTCTGACAAAGCTGAGCATGATCGAGCCCACTAATCATGTACCTGGCAGAGACGCCATGGATGCATGGCTCCATAGCTTCAGTTCTGCTCAGTCACCTGTAGGAATGGTGTGTGTGTAGATGGAAGGAGTCAAGAGGTCACTTGCGTGTTTGACAGACAAACCAACACAATGACAGAAATCTAACCATGGGTAGCCGGGCAACCATTCGCTTACACTTGGAACTTTGAACAACGAGGCCTCAAACGTATTGTGCCAGTTTCATATGGGCGATGAGAGGGTGCAACCTCTTTGTCACTCATTGCCATGCTACTCATGTTGTGATGCTAGTTGTGCCAGTCTGTTTGTTAGGTTACTATGACCGCTCGGTCGTGTTCATACTTGTGTAGATCCCTGATGCGGGCCCAGCTGGCGCCAGAGCACTCAAGGATGGTGGATCCACAAACCAGCAGCTACTATACAGATGCCATGGAATCCAAAGGCTTGTTGTAGTGCCGTGCGGATTTTATACAACCATTAGACTCTTATTGATGGAGTCCCTATAGAGCCTGATTTTTCATGTTTTTTATTATGCATCCACTGATCGATACTGGACTTGTACATGTGATGAGTTGTAGCTTCCGGCTTGAGATTTTGCATCTCTAGGTTCATGTATTGTTGCATGTGCATGCCTGTGCGTAGAGTTACAGAAAAAACAATGGTTTTGAGCCCGTTTGAAGAAAAAGTGGCAATGTCCCGTGTGTCACCTGCCGTGTAGCGAGTGCTAATGTTGTGTGCTTGTCAGTTGCCATTCGTCTCTACTTTACTAAGCTATTGGATTTTATGAGACTTTGCGTCTCCCTAGCCTAACCTTTGTTGTTTCTTGCACCTGCTTGCTTGCTAGGTCCCCACTACCGTCATGTCGCCAAGCAACAACAACAAGGTTAGGAAGCTTCCGAGTAGTCTCTCATGGTATCGGATCAGTGAAGCATCCCTCTTTGCAGTCTCTCGCAATTGAAGACTTTCGTCGGACGTCGGATGAGATGCTCTGCAATCAGCAATGTTTGATTATCGTGTTGTACAAGATCACAGAGAGACTGAGGGTATATTAAGGAACCTCACAACAGAAGCCTAGAGGATCCATTAGAGCTGTAGTATCATTTCAGTATTCCACGCCCTACAGAGAAAAGGGGTCTCAACAACCTCCATCACAGGTTGATACATGCAATGAGGAGGAGATAGAGGATGACACACGTAAGGAAAAGATCCGTATCATTGAGGAGCGCATTCTTGAGCTGTGTCTCGAATCATAGCCTCTCACCCCACCACCTTCTAACCGTCAAGATCAACCACGTTGATGAGCACCGTTCACTTTTGCTATAATTTCTCTTACCGGTGTTCTCCCCATTCCTCCCCCACCTTCTCCCAAGCTTGAGGTCGCCCTCCCCACGCAGCGGCGATCAAAGGATTATGTGACACCTCTGCCTTGAAATGATAGCAACAAGGGGTTCAACTCCTCGGACACCCTGTTTCAGGTATAGGCTAACTCTGAGGGTGTTTTGCCTTATTACCACAACCACTACTAGACCCGTGATACTCACTCAGTCCAGGCAGTACTTAGAGTGATACACTGTCCTCTCTACGCCATACTACAGGAGACTGTGGTTGAATTCAACCCCTTTCTGGATGAGACTGGGACTTGGATTGGTGTAGAACCACGCAAGGGATGGAAGCTGGCTCTGACACTACTTGCTCCAAAGATCCATGCCACGATGCCGGATCAACTTTGTGAGTTCCAATATGTCCACCATGGTCCTATAGAACTTGCAAGAGATGGCTGGTGGCGGGCCATGCACCATTACACTCGCCTTGGGACCGGTAGCAGGACGCAACTATGGAATCTTGATGCTATCATGACGGGGACACACCTGGACCATGTGAATCTCTTTACGAACTTGGACCGCGTGCCACTCTCTAAGTTGTTAGATTTCGTACAGATACTCTTGTGGGCTCATTGCTACTTTTTCCACGTGAAATTGGCTCATTAGGTTGTTGTCGCCCATCAACAGAGTCAACTTGCTATAGTAGTGACTATGAAGCCTCTTACGCATCTTTTCCAGTTTGACAGTCCTAACTCAACCACTTCCTCCTCCTTCTCCTCTATCCTAAGCTGCCAGTCCAAGGTGCTGGAGCAGTTATCCTATAGAAGAAGGAAAGAAAAAGAGACGTGGCAGGGAACAACAGTAAGAATAGTAACCGATAGGAAACAGTTTTTGTATGCTCTATCCAGTGCTACAACTGCGGGAGTATCCACCGCCACACGGAGTGCCAGACCAGGGTCATTGGCAGTCTCTAGGCAGCGCACACGCAGCAGATGTCATCTAGTGACACACGGGCGGATTTTTTTGTAGCCACAACACAAGTGGACATCGTTGCTTCCCCAGGCGGCAACAATGATTAGGATCTTCCGGATTGAGCAATTGTGGGGTTTGACAGCTGCTTACGTTGCGTACTCATAGAGGTGTGAGTGTGTTTTCAGAACCGGGTGGTTTAGAGACAATGTGTTCATTGCTCGTGATGATGCTCACGGGAAAGTTTAGTCTTCTTGTGATGAGGATAGACCTCAGAGTACCGACTGGCTTGACGATTCACAGACTTATGTAGTTTTTCATTGTTTCAAGTACTCTACTGAGCGTCCAATAGAGGAAGAGTTCTCTATGGCATGTTTCTCTATATAGACAAGTGGTCGTAAGACCAGTGGCATTAAGATCATTGACTCTGCAAAGGCCCATCACATGACCTGTCATCGTAGTGACTTTTTCATCCTCATTTCCATTGTGTTAGTTCTCTCTATTCAATCATCGCTTGTCCAGGACATCCCGATGGTGTGTTTTGATTGTCCGTCTGGTCCCTTGTACATTGACGATGTGCTTTTTGTTCCTACTCTTGAGCTAAATCTGCTTTCTGTTCGTGTTTTTACCAGGATGGGTCTTTCTGTTGAGCACTCTATTGGCACTGGCATAGTGACTACCCTCAATGTTTGTGCTATTGTTCTCCGTGTCTTAGTCTTTGATGACCTGTATCGTGTGTCTTATTGCACTCCCTCTGCCTCCGCATCTACACGTGTGTTTGTCACCAGAGTTCTCTCTATTGAGTACCAGAATTTGTTACATTGTTGCCGTTGTCATGTGAGCCTAGACTCTATGTCCAAGCTCCTTTACACTCAACCAACCCTTGGTACTGATGTTTCTTCCTTCAAGAAGCCACTGAAGACCAAATGTCTCTTCTTATATTAGGGTAAGCTGCATCACTGCATTTACCTCAACTACATCTCCTATGTGCTAAGTCTACTTGATTTGGTCCACTTGGATCTTCTCAGTCTCCTTATCGATTTCCTCTCCAATCAGTGTCAATGTGTTCTCACCCTGACTTTTGACTTCACACGGATGAGGTGGGTATACAGCCTCCGCCAAAGAAGTGATGCCACCATAGAGATCTGCCTATGGCTTGTGATGGCTGAGTGCCAGTCTCGTCACACCCTCCACACATACTGCTTGGATCGTGGAGGTAAGTTCTTAGGCAAAATGAACACCTTCTTTGCTAAGCACGGTGGTTTTCACTAGCTCTCTATACCTACTATCCCATAGCAGAGCGACGTATGAAAGCACTGGATTTGCATCACCACATGAGTCCTTAAACACTGTGCCTGGACATTTGTCTCATTACAGTCGGAGCCTACCACTCTCGACCTCCAGATTTTTATGCTCATCGACTGAGGTCAATTTGGCCACCTACCCTGAACTCTGGTATTATGTTCCAAAATATTATGAGAAGTTCAACCACTTCAAGAATGAGTCAAAAGAACTATCACAAGTCATATTGATATGTTTTTTACTGTTCAGTTGACCTCTCGATGATGCTAGACTTTTCTAAAGACATCCCTTGATATTTTCGTTACCCCAAGGAAGAAGTGAGAAATGTGACAGTATAATTGCTACAATGTATGAGAGATGAGGCGCGTACTGAGATCGAGCTGAAAAGTGCCACAAGGAGACATAGGAGTCCAGTCACTATAGTGTTGGCAACTGCTGTAGATACAAATACCACAATCGCTCCAGTGCATGACGCACCAATGGCCGTCCCTCTCCTGTAGGAGTGAGAGCAGCTACATTGATAAACGTGCGGATGGAGCAGAATGCACAAGACGTATAGTTAGCTACTGTAGAAGTAGCAGTGGCAGAAGCTGATCATGCAGCAGCCACTGAACAACAATGTTAGCTACAACGACTACCAGAAGAGAGTGAGAATAGAAGGCCTGAGGGAAGGTTGCGGTGGCTTGCCAAAGTGACATGCCAGTGAGAGCTCTACTGGAATGGGCTGTGGTGGAGAATGTGGGAGTTGTACGCACTGCAGCATCCACAATTTCTTTGGCAAGAATAGGCATGTCTGCGTGTACAGGAAAGAGGAGAGCACATCTTGGTTACTCACACTTACATGTTTTACTCGCTGGAGAGGTGTCTGAGGTACTATGAGGCATAGGTTGTGACACGGCAGGTTGCATCTTTAGGGGAGACTCAGGAAGACAATAAGCAGTATAGATCAATATTTCAAGCTCTCTCTATCTCACCTCCTCAATCCAGTGAATTTCTCCGTGCCAGTTTTTTTTAAACATGTACACCCAAAGAGGGACGTCATCGTCGTTCTCGTCCGGCCCGGCCCAGCCCTCAGCCTGTGGTCGCACTCGTGACCAGACCTCCTTGTGGTCACAAGTACTAGTGGAGGAGGGTGACGTAGATGAAGTAACAACTATGAGAGCTGAGTGGATGAAGAGAGATAATCGCTGCTGATGTGGCAATATGTAGATGCAACCGACGTGGATGAAGGTTTCACACTAGTGAACAACGAAGAGTGTAGTCAGGTACAGCAGTATGCAGAGCCTTCTTGTGATACGGTTGTGGCTGTCGTGGTGGCAGGTGGCATGTGCTCCTTAGCCTGTCGTTGCTACTCTTCCCTAGGATTTCAGTTACTGAGCTAATCCCTGAGAATCGGGTGTCCAGATGGAGATGGATAAATAGGCGATGTGATGCTATTGTGGCCCTCGCCATGGCTTCATGCAGCTACCGCCATATCTGCAAATGAGAGGACAGATACAACATGTAGAGAGGCAAGAGAGGCATTGAGAGAGGTTCTTGTTGCTGCGAGAGTGGCAAAAAAGGCAGGCGCGAAAGATGTTGCATTGGAAAATGCCGCTGCTGAACCCGAGGGTTGCGGAGATGACACTTGTCAACCCAAAAGCTGGGTATCGAAATGGAGACGGAGTGTTGTTTGTAGCCGTTGCTGTGGATGGACGCACTTACCATCATGACAAAGCAGTGGAAGCCATTGGACTGGCTGTTTTGGCTTCGAAGCGGCTGTAGTGGTTAGAGCAGAAGATTCCATATCAGACCATGATACTTCTGCATCTAGGGTTGTGGCGACCAAAAATCGATGCTGCGGCAGCGAGAGGTACAACGGCAGCCGAGACAGTGCCCCTCATGATGGTGTTGATGATGATGCAATGGTTGCATGTAGCACTTGTGGCACTGTGGTGAGGGGCCAAAACCTGGTCCCGAACCAAGGAGATGTGGGATGAAGGAGGGATAGTCCCTCCTGCTCTAATACCAGTACGGAATTACCGTAATTATTAGGAATATAATTGGTTCTGATCATTTCCAAACCCGAGAATGTACTCCTCCTCAGGAATTATGTAACCGTTGTTAATTAGTTTTGTCTTGGCTCGGAATTAATACAGGAAGAATCCCTTTCTGGGTCAGTTCAAAATTTGCCGACGGCCAAGAGAGGGATGGTCCTTGGCTGTGGCTTGATTGAGCGCAAGCGTTCATTGACCGTGTTTCGTTCAACGAGCGCTTGCGCTTCTGCTCGTTGACGCAAGATCGTCGCTTTGCATCTTGTAACATGAGAAGCCGAGCAACGATATTTGCAACAGCCCAGCACTTACAACACTTGTAACACTTATAAAACTTGAAACACTTGAATAAAATGAGCACTTAGACAGTGCTAATGACAATTGTACATGGTCCAAACATATTCAAAACATGAAAGCAAGTACTTAGAAGAAATTCAAAACTATTGGTGCTCCTCATCCTGTGGAATGACAGAGTCACATAGAAGTTAACGGTGGTCAACACTTGAATGCAAGGCCATGAACTGCAGCTCAGTTGCAAAGATTCTGTGGAAGCCATATTTTGACCACGTGTTGATGGTGGTTGCGTTCATTTCCTTTAGCCAAAGCCATGATTCCACCAACCATTCGAGTAGGTTCTCTTTAATTGGTTTTAATGGGAACCGCATGCGTGGGTTGTCCTTTGATTCCTCGGTCTTCCACCCTGGACTTGTTTCTGTGATGTACGCACTGAAAGGATATTGTAGTCCACATTCCATGGGCTACAGTTTAGATGTGCAGTCCTTGGGTATGTGTACAGGGATTATGTAAGGAAAGGTGTCCTTGAGCCACTCATGGAGTGCCTCAGTGCACTGTGGAATCCATGCGTCAAGGAGGACGAGGCACAGCTCCAAACAGGAGACTTTGCCCTCTACCGCACACTTCCTTTCGTACCATGGATGGAGAAGAAATCTGAACCTTTCTTGGGTTGTCAACTCATTGGCCCAAAGATTGTTTTTTTTTCAAGTGCCACACAGAGTTATTGGCCGCATCAGCTTCGAGCCCGAATGGTAGGCAGTTGCTGGTCTTGCCAGAAAACGTGGCTTACAAAGACTACAAAGAAATAGTAAGCTAGGCACAAGAGGAAAACATTTCACAAACATGAAGAGGACCGCAAAAAAAGATTAAAAAAAGGACGGAAGCAGACGCACACACCTGCATGGGGAGCATGTACCCAGCCATGGATGTCACGACTACCATCGTCAATTGATGCTTGTTGTCGGCGACAAGCAGGATGAACTCCTTGATTCCACGATGTGCCCAAGTCTTGTTATGCGAGGGGACGACCATGATTCGTGTGTGGTCGGTGTTAACCACAAAGGCGCAATTGACCTTGTAGGTAGCGAAGATGCCCACCATGCACAACATCAACTCGCGGACGCATTGCTCCTAATTCACTAGGAGCTTTTGAGCCATCAATGTACGCGCACGCCAAGACCAACCAAGATCTTTTTCAATGAACTCATGGGCCCACATGCAGCCGAAGTCAATGATACCGCCATTTTCCCTCAATATCCAGGGACAACAGTCAAGGGCGATGTTGCGGATCACAGCTTGGATGGTGATGGAGTAAATAGGGACAAAAATTAAGCAAAGATACTCGAGCTCATCAATGGTCTTCTCAATGACGGCCGGATGATGAACGCTGAAGCCACGGCGCCCACAAATACCAGGAGAGAATGTTGCATCCGGTGCCCCCTCAGTGATGGGCTCATTGAGTGCTTGTGACGCCGTCTCCAAAAAGTGGTCATACGGGATCTTTGTACTCTGCACGTACCATCAGTAGATGGTGCTTGGCGACAACATGTCGTAGACATGATAATTGCCAGGGCTGTGCCAAACTTGTCGTAGGTGTTTGATGGCGGCATGGAAGTCGCCACAATGATGGACGAAAACATTCATTAGGTTCAAATGACCAAGCACGACCTAGTTCATGTATTCGCCTCACCATTTTGTCGGTGGCGGCGAGGGCTAAACAAGGTTGCGGCTTGGAGGTTGGAGAACAATGCAGCAACATTGGTTTGAGAACGTTGTGTTGATAGATCTTGGCTTGCGGCTTCCAAAATGTTCATGGAAGGCCACATGCGTGGACGACCTGGTTCGCTCTTGAGAACATGCTTACAGGGTGGGAGACGTGAGGCATCGCGGGCGATCTTTACAATGTGCTCATCCCAAGTGCACCTAGTAAAGTATGCAGTGACGATGTTACGCTCCATGAGGGTAGGTGGATAAGGGTGAGTATTTCTATGGACACTCCTGTCAACTGAGACGCACCAACCCTTTTGTAGTGCGCATGGGGTCCAGTGAGAGTGGGATGTGTGCATCGCAAATCCACTAGCAAGGCCACCCTTTGTAATGGTGGTGGCCTTGCTAGAGGAGCCGCACTTCTAGAGGATGTTTCCCTTTGCAAGTGAGAGCAACGTCCCCACAAAGCATTGCTGTGGCATGGATGTTAATAACGTCCACACAAGGGAGACCATCAATTCGCTCGCTCCAGTTCGAGCGAGAAAATTCGTTCCTCCAAACAGCCAAATCGTAATCGGGATGTTATTGCATGAGAAGATATGAAACTGCTGGCTCGTTTTGAAATTTTACTGGACGCAAATACCAAGAGGGCACTTCAAGAACGGCTTAATACTCAGTCCCGGTACTTTGAATTAACACAACAAAAAAAAATCGCAAAAACACTTCTAAATAATTACAGTAACGCGGTACTTTTTCTAGAGGAACACATATGAACATGCCATGTGGAGAGAGGAAAGCATGGAGCAACCCCCATGCGTGACACGCCATGGCTCCGATCTTGTGGTACTTCGTAGAAATTCATAACAGTAAAGAAGTGAGCCTACAAGAAAGAGGGGGGGTGGGGGGGGGCAAGGCCGGTGAGAAGGCCTCTCTATCATGCGTGATACATGCCGAGGTGTCGCCGCCACTTGGGGGTGGAGCCTGACCTCTTGATGTTAAGAGAGGGTGGCTAGTCATCGTAGCACATAACTAATCTAGGTGGCTCCCTTAAGCATCAACACTCGGCTAGAAGAATGCATCTCCCCTTGAAATCTACATGGAATTTGGAGATAGACCATGCATCTTAAAGTGTCAATAAGCTCTTCACGAGTAAAACCAATGTGAATATGCATGAGAGACAGATGGCAATGGGCCACATCTTGAGACTATACTACTGGTAGCAATATTCACAAGCTTCACCACCTGTGGATCCCATCTTATGGGAGAGAGCTCCAATGCAGTTACAGCACTCAGTCTCCTGTACAAATGTAATTTGTGAGCATGTGGAGCAAGAAAAGAGAGAATTACAGGTCCGATGGGCCATTCACTGAACCACAAACTTTAACAGTTTCCTCTTGGTTTTTCATGCAGGATAAGCGACATGCTTTGCTAATCAGGCATAGCGAGGAGCATCATGAGACACCTTGTCGTCACAAGAATCACGATCAAGAAACAATGCCCTTTATTTTTCGTTCTAACAGACAAACCCCCTTTTTATTGCAAATACTAGTCAAACCTAAACTCGCATAAAAGTTGGGTTTTAGCATGTAAGTTTGTGCTGGAACCTACTCGACCCCATGGCAGCGTGCCTCGACAAGTTCCCTTCAACGCATGGGGAGTCTCGGACCACCGCGTAAAACATCCCCTCCCCCCCTAGCCCGCTCGCCCCCTCCCCTCTTAAATAGTCAGAAACAACTCAAACTAGGACATTGTGACTAAGGAACGCCAAACGAGACTTTCGAATCGCACTTTTGTAGAAAAATATCCCGGTCCTTGCGCCACAAGAGTTTAGACTCTCGCGGCTCCAAGGCGGCTCGAGAGTGGGCCCTCTCGAATGAAAAAGCAATTTCAAGGAAATGTAGGACGAGGGCCCACATCTGGTGGGTGGAAATCGGATTTATAGTGGAAATATAACGCGTTGTACTGCGATGGAACTACTGAAAATTACATTCATGTTCGCTTTTTTTGTGTGCGAGAATCTTACAAATTTCAAAAGCATGTTCTACAACAATCTTACGGCTGAAATGATGAGAAAAGAACTGACTTAAAAGACGCTAACTGCGGAAACGGTGTACATTAAGGAGATTTTTTATGCATTTGCTTGTAAAGAAAGTACATGCAACAATTGCAAAGTAAGATATTGCATGTTCATGATGTGGCAGTCAAATTTCCACGACTCGCTGGCACTCGAATTCATGCTGGGCATCATTGGAGCTCCCGGCGAGGGCGCGTATGTAGTAGACCAGTAATGAGGAGCGAGAGGGAGCCCTCACAAAGGGTTGCGTACTACAAACATATTTCTTCGCCCAATTGGATAACGAGTTGTTCGGAGGAGTCTGAAACTATGGGTTCATGAGTGCCACAAAGTACATAATTGCTCAGGGAAGGCGTAGGGTCGCTTGGCCGAGCCCATGAATAAGGAGAACATAATTGTGGTGGGAAAATCATGTTTGCATCCTCAGCAGGCGATGGACATGAAACAATGCCTAACACTCGGCTCTTCTCTGTTTCATTCGTTCGCAACCTATCCATCGAACCACTGCGGATCGGGAAGCCGTTCGATGTTGCCCCTCCACCTGAGCCATCCGATCAAGTGGAATGAACAGCGGTTCATTCCACTTGGCGTACATCGATGATTGGAGCCGATATCGGGTTCGTCCTTCTTTTGGCGAGTGCTGATCAACTTAGCCTGCAATAGGCCCCGGTCTAGGAAAGCAATGTACAAAAAATTTGTCGCAAACCATTCTTTTGCAAACCAGCAGGTTCGGATGTATTTCCATCCCAAAACAACAATTGTGGTTGTATCCTTAACATGCATCGGTTCACAATGAAGCAGGTTCAAATCTATACACACCACCCACAAGGTCGGTGAACGTGATGACGGGAGGCAAGCATGTCATCCATGCCCCATGTTATTTCGGGATTCTAAAATCTCGGACTTTGGTCTCAACCGACGCGCGCTCCCTGGAACATATCTCCCCACGGCTCAGAACCACGTATTTCTCTTGTATCACAAGTCTCGTTTGCCTTTCCTTAATTTTTAATGTTGGAAGGATTTTTATTACGTCATCGCTTTGAAGCTGCATGCATGCAAAGTCAAAATTATACTTGCATCACTTCTCTTCGTTGGTGTTGCATATTTAAAGATACGACCACTAGTGATGGGGTGCTAATTTTGGGATCCACGGATATTTATTTTTTTAACTCTATTCTGTGGTTGTGGGGTTGAACCCCAAGTTAATCAAAATATTGGTATGAACCAGGCACAAAATTTGAGGATTTAGTCAGGTTACAACAAGGGGCCCAACTAAAAAGCAGAGGATCGAGTGCTGGTCGAATCTTGTGTTGAAACACCGTTGAACCTTTCTTGCGAGCGAGTCGCTGTGTTCGCCGCGGCATGCCCAGGCATCAGCCGCAGGCCACCGAAGCTCCCCCGAGTTTGTGGAAGGAAACAAACCCGCACGGACGAAAGGTCTCTCACCAATAGCATGCGGCAGTGCGTCCCAGTTGGGAAGCGAGAAAGAGGCAGAGAGAAATGGAAAGATGGAACGCAGCAGTGCATTTCAGCTACTGTCTGCGAGCGAGCATTTTTGTTTTCGACAGCTCGCAGTGAGTCAGTCCCCTTCCATGCAAAACGGTCAACGTGCAAGACATGATTCGCAACACGGTCACTGAAACAGATCCTTGCCTTTACCCCCGTAGCTCGGCTCTTGAGCAGTCTGCAGGTCGATCCATGCAAATGCAGGCTCCCGCTCCGTGATCGGAAGCAATCGGTTGCACTTTGCACCGCTGCATCTACACTCCACCGCAATTTGAGGGGTTTCTTGATGCCCAGTGAGACCCTCGGACTTCTTGGAGCAAATCCTACAGGCGTGCGTGACGGACGCCCGCAGGCTCTTGCCTCAAACGGAATTGTCTTTNACAGCTGAAGAAGAAGGCGGCAGATTTGAGAAGGCAACGGAAGGTGGAACAACTGAAGGAGCAGCAACAACACAAGCAAGTTTCAAAGGCAGAGTTTGCCTGCTCTCACCCTGTTTCATGATGGAAGATTTGACAGCTATTGCGAACCCAACACAGCTACATGCAATGGTTCTCCCCTCACCTTGTTGAAAATTGAAGGAAGCTTGTCACAATTCAGGAGCCTTCGCAAGAGACAACTGGATTCTTGAATTGTGCTGTGATCGCACCCCACATTTGGCATCCAGTGGCTCAAGCTGCTTGTGGCAAAGAAGAAGGCTTCCATCTGAATGGGAACTTGCCCTCTGAATTTGTGAAAACAGTTCCTCATCCTCGGGGGTAACTGGCGGAGGATTGCCGACACTGAGTCACAGGCCTTGCCAGTCTCCTCATAGGGACTACCCTTGAATCATGTGAAGGTCACTCGCCCATTACGTACGTGCTTGATTCCTTGGCTGATACGTGCTTCACTATGGGGACGCTTGGGAAGGGGGAATGTGAGCAATAGTGGGGAGGCACGAGGGCAACCTCTGCCTCAAACATTTGTCACAAATGGCTGACGTCTTACTACATGCAAAGCTCTGTCTCGCTTCTTCAATGTTCTCTTTTGCATGTGATGTTTACATTTCCTACCTTTGCTGGGGTAATGAAGACAAGACTAGCATTTTCTCCTCAAGGAGGTGACAAACTTTGGTGCCCACCACCACCCACAAAGAGAGGACCGAGTTTCAAGAGCAGGCAATGAGACATGGAATGCGCCTGCGACAGCTGAAAACTGCAGTTCGCTAACAACCATGGATGAAGACACATTGGACCAAGCCTTGCGCGTGGTGCACTTGTTAGTGAAGAAGGTTCAAGTTTGAGTGGACAATGTTCAAGTGAACTACTCAGCAGAACCTGGTAGATGGGACAATTGAAGCTTGTAGTACATGAGCTAGTACATGACAACATTCCACAGAATCTTGACCCACAGGGGAAGAGGCAGTGTTCAGATGTTGAGTTCGAAGGGTGCCGTAGGTGCTTAGATTGTAAGTCATGCAGTGTCGCAACAGTGAGAACTTATCAACTGGCCCGCATGACTTCCATTTTAACCCTGGGTAGCTGCCAAGTGTGGACGGAGCCCAATGATGAACAGAAGCGAGGGGCTGGAATGATTTATGCACATGAAAACATGAGCGCCTTTTTACAGGCTTATCAACTTCTGCTATGCCATCCTGAATTTCCTGGGTAGCCCTGGAAAGGGCAGGGGCCAAAAGCGTAGTGAGAACTTGTCGCTGCATCTATGCGACCTTGTCAAACCTCTCCGCCACATCCTTCCAGTTGACCACCTTCCACACATTCTTGAGGTAATCTGGCCGCACATTCTTGTACTGCAGAAGAAAAAATGATCAGCACAGTACACAGGACATGCTCATGTGAACCACGCACTCGCAGGATCAGACAAAAAATGGTACACCGAATGGTGCACCTCCTGTGGACAACACACCGATGTCCAGAGGGCACGAGCGCTCTCAGGCCCCAGCTGCATGTGAACAGCCGCTGCGGACCACGCACTGTGGAGCTTTGTTTTCTATTTCTTGTTGCAGCAAACCTAGGAATGACATGGTTCGACTAGTGCTTGACCCAACCTGCAAAGAAGCATGATACAGCTTCGAATGAAGAACAAATGTTCTGACAGATACAAGGAGCGTTAAGGTAATCCAGCCAGTGTTGGCATAAGGCGCGCCATAATTATTTATAAGACGTTTAAGGTGTCCAAATAAGGCAAAACGCCTTATCTGGACGCCTTAAAACGCCTTTTTTGGGGCACACATGTCAGAAAATTTTGAAGAAAAACATGGTTGTGTTCAGAATGATGTGCTGATTATAGTTCACATGTCAGATCCTTGAGGAATATTTCTCCTCATTTTTACCTGCCAAAAAAGATGCATTCTTGGAGCATTCCCACCCAAACCCACTTCCATGGTGTAAGTATGCTGCAGCTTGCACCTTGTTTGTACTGTGGTTTACAGTGTACGATGTGACACATAAGAAGATGCCATAGTAGTTTTAACCTCAGATTCGTGCACAACTTTAAATGTACTATTTTCTATATTTTCTTTAATTCATTTTGGCAACCTTTCTTTTCAACGAACCTAAGGGCGCGCCCTAATTATTTATAAGGCGCGCCATATGTGGAGAAAACGCCTTACGCCTTTCCATATAAGGCGTCCGCCTTGCCAATACTGAATCCAGCAACCCCCTCCAACGCATCACCGTCCTACCCTATACAGACCCCCCCCCCCCCCCCCCCCCCCCCCCCCCCCTCCCCCCCTTCCACCCAGCCCCAAGACTCTGCTGTTCACCTACAGGACAGTGGTCTTACTGACCATCAAGCTTAACCAGCACAGACGGACCGACCTGCAGGTAGTAGGCATGCTCCCACACGTCGATGCCAAGAAGGGGAATATGTCCGGTAGTGATGCACGGGTCCTGAACAATGAGGAGAACCAGGAAAGGAGAGAAAATGGCAAACTGAACAATCTGGAAGAAAGACAATCATGAAGTGTTCCTTCCATCTGTTTTTTTTCTTCCCAGAATTTTGTGACACTCAAATTCACCCAGAATAAGGCCCTTCACACTTTTTGGGGTGATCCTCCCAAACCCCATTTCTTTCCACCCCTGCTCCTTGGATTTGCCCATACCTTGTTCAGGTCCTCCGTGCGCAGGCTCGGGACGAATCACGCCGTTTGTGAACTCGAAGTTCCACATGTTTAGGCATCAATGTGAGTGTGTTTGTGGTTAAGAACATGCTGACGTGTCGTGCGGATGGACGGAGTTCAGATACTTCACACGAAGTGCGCTCGCAATTGCAACGACACTCCACATGAACTACGTGTGCTGTTTTTTCAGCACATGTGCTTTTCTTCATGTAGCTAACCCAGATTTCACAGATCAAGGTATTGATTTGCCTAAACCTTGGATGATTGTGCTGCTGCTGCTCATGGGCGGGGGGAAAGAAAAAAAAAAACTATTTTGAGCGATTTCAAGTGACACTACGGCATGGAAAGAAGTGAGCAGCCAACAAGAGGAAAAGAAAGGATGTGCCTTGTAGAACATGAACTCCGTCATCAACAGTGGTTCGTGGAAGGAAAGGGCAGCCTTGGAGAGGGG
>SZWC01000924.1:119386-163981 GCA_023375785.1 Penium margaritaceum
CAGATGGGCTACACACTGACCTTGCATGATGACAACAACACACAGACGGGCTACACACTGACCTTGCATGATGACAACAACACACAGACGGGCTACACACTGACCTTGCATGATGACAACGAGACACAGACGGGCTACACACTGACCTTGCAGGATCATGTGGAGGCCCTCAGGGCTGGAGGTGTCCGCGCGAAGAGCCATCTTCTCGAGATCCTTCTGCAGCTGCCTCGCCGTGCCCATCAGCCCCACCTGCGCGCATGAACACAGGAAGAAGCGCCAACAGAGAAGGGATGGAGGTTGCAGGATGAGCTCAGCAGAAAATTCAGTGCCCTGGTGGTCACCGACAACTGCCCGGGATTGGGGAGGAGCACCACCAGCAAGGGTCATCCGCAAAAGTCAGAACATGTTTCAGTCACACTCCTGGACGCGCATGTGATCAACGGGATGGCGATCAGCTTGACGCCCACTCCGGGACTCACAGCATACCTCTCTCACTCCAGATCTTGCACAAGATTGCTGCCCATGTGGGGACGGCTGTTCAAGCAGGGAAAGCTGTCCGAGCGAGCACGACAGTCTCAAGTGAGGTCTGCCGCCCGAGCGGGGAAAGCTGTCCATGTGAGGACCGTGTTCAGGATGGACAACTTCCTGTCATAGAGAGTTCTTGTGTCCTTTCAGTCCTTCCAGTTGGGACGGTTGAAGCAGATGTGGGCTTTATGTGACGAATTGACCCCCCCGAGGCAACCCCCTGCTTGTGCTTGAAGTGGTGTCAAAGTCCCCGCAGTTACACGGGGCGCTGCTGGCCAATTCCGAACTGACCCTCACCACACGTTCTGTGCGCACATGATGTCACCATAGCTCCCTGGGAAGACGCACGAACTTTCTCTCTAACAAAACGACAAATCACACGACTCTTCACCGCTCCGCCGCGCGCAGCCAGAGGTCAAGTCTTTTCTCATCGCCGGGGTCAGCGTACGTGAAGTTGCAGACGCCGGCTACATGTCTTTCGTCCCTGGCAGGGTCGGAGAAGGGAGAGACACAGCCGCATAACATGGCCCGCGGGCAGTGACTGCAGCTACCTCTTTCTACATTAGCCAGTGCACTCCCCGCATTACTCAGAAGCCGCGGACTACGCAGACTGTCCGTGACCATTGCTGCTCCGCCAGTTCCCTGCTCATGCTGTCTCCCAGACCCTGTCGGTGGGCGCCAGGGCGGCATGACAATCAGTGGAGCCGGCATGGTCTCGGTCTTCCGCAAGAACGCCGCCTACAGCCGGGAGAGGCTTTTTCGCACTGCGCGAACAACGCACTCCCCCGTACTGATACCCTTTCCCAATGCCACCAGGCAGCTCTAAGGCAGAAGCTTAGGGCGGCACGGTGAACGCGTCGGGCAGCCAGGAAAGTTTGGACGAGTGAATTTGTTCACCGGCGGCCTGAAGACGTTGAGGTTCATGCCCTGTTGAAGGCGGCCGTGAACCTCCCTGCCAGCTACTGCATTCTCCTCCGGGCACCTCCATGTGCAAAAAGTACAGAAGGCGTTCCGAAGGCGTTCTCACCTGCAGGCGGACGACGCTGGAGGACATTGTTTGCTCCCACATTTCCTCCTCAGCAGACTGCGTGAGAAAGCTCTGCACCGCAGTCACCACCACGAACGCCAGCACGCCGAAGAGCAGCAGGCTGAACAGCCCGCCGCCGCCGCCACCGCCGACCACGATGGTGGGGCCGAACGAGAAGGGGGAGAAGAAGGGGGCCGGGGCGAAGAAGGGGGTGGAGTAGACGACTTGGGGAGCGGGAGCGATATAGGTGGTGGAGGGAGGGGGGGCGTAGCTCTGCCGAGAGGAGGAGAAGGAGCTGCCGCCGACTCTTCCGCCGCCTTGCGCGGCCTCAGCCATGTCAGGGGAGCCGGAGAGGAGGATGCCCACGAGGGCCGCCATGACGGCTGGTTTGACCGCACGTGCGAGAACGTCCACGACGTGGTCCTGTGGGGTCTGCGCCGATGCGTCCTGCCGGGCGACAGGCTCGGCCGGTTTCCTCCCAGCGACAACTGAGCTGGAGTTGCTCGAGGCAGTGGCCCTGACAACTGCCCTGGACTGCCATCGCTGACTGACTGATTGCACGGCGAGCGGGCAGAAAGGTAATCTCGGTTGGGTGAAGGAGCTGGAGAGCCTCGTGGAGGCAAAGTGAGCAGATTGCCCGGTCACCGTGGCAAGCGGAGTGCAGCACGCCATCTCGTATGCTAGCGACGTGGTCGAGGCGGTAGACGTCAGAGGATGCAAGTGCAGAGGAGATTGTGACCTCCCCGAATTCAGTGTCATTTCAACATACGAAACCTGTGAAGGCAGTCTGTTCTTCAGGAACTGTTCCAAGAGCGGTAACGGTGCAGGCCAGCGACCAGTCAAGGAAAACTAAAATGAAAATACTAATTGCACCCGAGAGATACTTTGAATGACATTCAGGCGGCGCAGATGCGTTGCGTCAACGATGGAACCTATAGGAGGCCGACAAATCACTCCACTTCCCGTAATTTTTGTGAGATTTCGCATCACTTTTGCTTTACCATTGAAAGCGGATTCGGCTCGCTGAATGGATCTCTAGAAACTGCTTGCTACGCTCTGAAACAGCCTTCACTTTCGAGGACGAGTGCGGAAGATACCTGAGGAGACCGTCCGCACTGGCGCCACATCAGCCCTTGCTGCCGTCAGCAGCATCCCGTTCTTCTCAGAGCCAGGGCCATCCTCGGAGCGCCTGCTGACCTGGCCACACGCCTGGACAAGGGTGAGAAATCTGCCCCCTCGCCCCGGACGCTCGTGCCCACCCTTGCCGGCCCCAGCAGGTATGCATGAACACGCCACTTCCGGAATTCGGCCACAACCTTCGTCAATCAGTCGAAACAATAGAACACGGCGGCGGCAATACAGACCACGCAACAAGCCTGGCGTTGTACCCGGCCTGAACTCGGGTATATGAATACCTTCATGTTGCTAAAGCAACTCCTGGATTTGTGATACTAAGGGTATTTTTTTGGGTTAGAAATTAGGTTACATGTAGGGATTACCCACAAAATTTGAATGTGTGTATGCCCTAACCGACGTTAAGAAGAATAACACTGCCTTACCCGGCGTTCAGAAGAATGAGACTCCCCTACCCGGCGTTCCGAAAATATGAATCCACTACCCATGAAAACCGAGGAAAAAAAACATGTCGACGTTGCATGCGATGCAGCCTCGACATGCTGATGTCATCAATATTTTTCTAACATTCACAAACCCATCTTTTGAGGGGTTTGGGAATTGGGGGGGGGGGGGGGGGGGGGGGGGGGGGGGTCTGTATAGGGTAGGACGGTGATGCGTTGGAGGGGGTNGGGGGGGGAAGGGTGCCTGTGGTTCGCATGGGGGGTCCGAGACTCCCCATGCGAAAGGGAACCTGCTTGGCCCCGCTGCAGCGGGGCCCAGCAGGAGCCCGCACAAAACCAAAACCCTGAAACCCGAAATGTAATTCAGGGTACGGTTTGACTAGGGTTTTTGTGCAAAACTTGGGGGGGTTTGCGTGATGGAAAAAATGTACAGAACGAGCGTTATCGCTCGGTTTCGAAATTGGCGTTTTTTCTCGATCGCGATCGAGCGATGATGTCTTGATTTTTTTTCTTTTGTTCGACACGAAAACCCCCTGGTTTGATTTGGGGTTTTCTATGTTTTGCACGGGCAGAGCCCGCGCAAAACATAAAACCCTCGCGTGGGAACGAGAATCGCGATCGAGTGAGGGGGGTTGACATGCCGAACCTCCCTTCGCTTGATCAACGGCGCATGCCGCTGATCGAGCACGGTGAAGCGAGCGTGCAATCTGGTTTTTTTTTTAACCTTTCGGGCGAGGGAGTCCTATTTTTAAGCGCCGGGTAGGGCGTTCCTAACGCCCTCGCGGATTGGGTAGAAGGATTATTTGGCCCTACAAATTATGCCCTATTGTTTTCAGTTCGACGTCCACTTTTCAGAGACAGTTCTTTCCCCCATTTTCCATACCACCTTGTCCACCATAAGGAGCTCGACCAAAATACGAGACTCACCCCTCCAGTGATGCGCAACATACATGCTACAAATACAGTGACGAAACAATAACTGAGCGAAATAAGACCTAGAATGCAATGGCACATCCCACTTGGCGGATGTGCAAAGATTGCAAAGTGACATCATTTTTTTCGAAGGTTTTTGCACAACATCTGAGGCCCTCGCGAATGGCCCCTACAGGGGGCAACTACAAGAAACATGGAGATTAATCTGTGATCCACCTTGATGTGGATCAAGCGAGGCCATCCATCTAGAGTGAGGTCCATCTTTACTCTTTGAATAATCCAACGCGACACAATAAAGGTGGACTTAAGTCGAGCTCGATTGGAAAAGAACCACATGAGACGTGAAAGTGAAATAGTTTCCATCAAAGCGGTACAAAAAACGTTTCAACCCCTGACAACAATTCAATTAAACACATTATTACATGTAGAGCAGCATATAATCCATGAAGAACATAGGTTCATGTCAGATCATATGAGAATTTTCTATATCGTCATGGTTCTATAAATGTACAAATCAAATGGTTTTCATTTCTTCTCGTTGTGAATTCAGGCGTTCCTGTCGACCTGTACACTTTTCTTTGACCACTTGGTCGTGTCCATGCCCGTGCAGTTCCCTGATGCGGACCCAGGTGGTACCGGTGCGTCGTCTGGTGGTGGAATACCAGCTTGGAGCTGACCGACGACCGTCCCAGAGCTCTGGACGCTGCCTGGGACCTCTTGCAGCTTTTCTACAGCCTATAGGATTTTATCGGTGGGCTGGCCGTGGACCCGATTTGCATGTTTTGCAACGTATGTCCACCGTTTGATGCTGTATGCATGCATGTGACCATTCATAGTGTCCAGCTTGAGATCCTGCACGTTTAGGTTCAGACGCCGTAGCGTTCTGACTTGTCTGCGTAGAGTTACGGCCAAAACAGTGGTTTTCGGCCGGTTTTAGGACAGATCTTGCACTGCCACGTGCGACACCCGCCGTGCGCCACAGCAGGTATTTATGCTGTGGACCTGTCATTTGTTCTCCCTGCAAATGCTATTGACGCATTGTAACACTTTGCCTTGTGTCTCCTAGCCAGACCCTTATCATTGTGTGCGCGACTTGTGACTGTCGTCACTATCGGACCAGGCACTGACGCCTAGTCAGCGGCTGTGTCGCTAGGAAGCTTTCATGCATCATCTCATGGTATCACAGTGGTGAGACAGTTCTCGCTGAGCTGTGCAGCAGAGACGCGGCAGAGCAGCGGTAGTGAGCGCTACCGGTGCACCCAATCCACAAGGACCTGTCGACCTCACCCGACTGCTGGCGACGTCACCCACCTTTAGCACGTGAGAGTGCATCAGCAGCAGCCGCTAGCAGCAGCGGGCGGCAGCCGCTAGTAGCTGTTGGCATTGGCGCTAGCAGCGGCGGTAGCATGCCGCAGCCGTAGCAGGCAGCGACGGGTAGTAGTAGCAACAGCGCGCGGTAACACCAGCGCACAATAGCAGTAGCGTGCAATAGGAGCAGCACATAGTAGCGCTGTGTAGTGGCGACGGCGGCGGCGGCGGGCAGCAGCAGCAGCAGTAGCAAGCAGTAGCACGTAGTAGCGGGAGCATTGAGCACCAGCATCAGCAGCGAGCAACAACAGCAACAGTGAGCAGCAACAGCAACAGCGTGACAACGACAGCGCGAAGTAGCAGCAACGTGCAACTAGAGCAGTGCGCAGCAGCACTGCGGCACAGCAGTAGCGCTGCGATGTAGAAGCAGCGTGCAGCTGTTGCCATAGCTGTGCAAGCAGCTTCACGGCTGCTGCTGTAGGCATAGGCACAACAGCAACATCAGCCGAGTGGAAGTTGCTACGGAGCTTCCGTGCAACCTCTACGTGGCTGTCGCGGAGCAGCCGCCCATTATTCGCATGGGTTGTCAACCAAAAAAAACTGTGCTGACGTCCGCATTTTCTTTGCTGATGTCATCAGGTCCGTGCTGACGTGAGCAAACCCGTGCTGATGTTAGCATCTGCCGTGATCAAATTTTGGGGTCAAAAAGTCAAATGTTACGAGCGGTGCAACTCCTCGAGAACCGCTAACGGTTTTTCAACCCGACCAGTTTGACGTCCCGGTCCATATTGAGGGCTGACATGGCTCCGACCAGTGACAAGGGCAATGGACCATCAGATCCCTCCTCCTCCAGGTTCTTGAGGATTCAAACCCAACAGCCACATGTGCTACGGACACAACCGCACACATTGGTGCAAATGAATGCATTGGTGAATGATACATGCACACATAGGTAATTGATGAACTCTGGTGTATGCGTGTAGCTAGTATTGTGCGTTACAGACGTGATAAAGTATTGTTGTTTGGATTGAGACAAAAGTCATTGTTAGTGGAAGTTATGCCAAACTATCATTACTTTTGTCTCTTAGTAGTAACAAACCATTGGAAAATGACTATAATAAGGGAATTCCTATAATCTCAAGAAGGTTTAGGTCTCAGACTGAGCCACCTTGACAACGGCTCTCCGGTCTTTCGATTATTGGACTGCATTCAAGGTGTCCCAAAACAAAGTGACATCTGTCATGTGCGTGACAGCTACCTCTTGTTAGCAGAAATCGCTTCAACTGGCTCTGTCGTTGTTTCCTTCACCCATGTCGGTTCTGGTGCCTCCACCTTGCTTCCACAACTATGATGTCACCTGGTCAACACTGATCTGCTTTTCACCCAACTTGTATGCATCTGTTGGTCCTCAACCCCGGACATCGCATTAACTTGCCTGCTCGCTCACCAAAATCATCCATAGCTCCTTTGGACTTGATGACATCCGTCGCAAGTGCTACCAGCATATGAGGACAACATCCGTGGTGATGTTTTGCTCCTCCTCCACTTGCTGATAGTTCACAATAGCATCTGAATCCCATTCCGTTGTAGCTTCAGTTGAGGCTTCATGCCGCTTTTCATAAAATCTTATCGATTCTGCATTCTGGCTTGCATTATCCTCGGGTAACCTTTTCTTGCAAATCTCAAGATCCCAGCTCGTCCTATGTTGATGCTTCTTATTTTCATGACTCCATGGCAAAGTCACCTCGCTGTTGCTGTCCATCCGTGAAACGCTCTTTGTCCTATATACTCTTTTAGCCATTGCATCAGCTTCCCTTTGCTCCATTGGCTCTGCCTTCATCATCTGTCTGCTTTCCACCTTCTTGTCGTGTCATCTTCTCGTGTCACCTCCTCGAGATGTCCCTTCATCCTTGAAGTGCTATAACTTCTTCATACATAGTAGCTCCATTAACCTCTTCAGCTTCATATACGTCATCAACATCATCTTCATCATCGATCAACACCATCATTAACGTATGCACGTGGTTTCGCCTGTGCGCCAAGTCCACCATCATCATCATTTGTCGCTTTGCTAGTGCACGTGGTCTTGTCCCTATGTCCAGTTCATCATCATCATCATCATCATCATCATCATCATCATCATCATCATCATCATCATCATCATCATCTGTTGCCTCTGCTTAATTTGCGCACGTGATTCCACTCATGAGTTCCAATGGCGCTTCTTCGTCATCAACGACTTGCACATGTGGTTTTGCTCCTGCGCCCAGTTCATCGTCATCATCCGTCGCTCCGCTTATGCATCTGGCTTTGAATTTGTGTCCTTGTCCTCATGCCATAATCAACTATCATCTCGTGGCTCAAGCTAATATCCAAAGGTCTTGTCGATGCCCTCTGAATTGGGTGCCACCTGTCATCTTGCTAAAAACCGAGGTCACATGGGCGCATCGCAGTAGCCTTTGGCAGCGAGGTTTTAGCAATGACCCTATTCCACCCCCTGCACGTGTTGCTACACGCCTAACCAAAAACCTACGTCCACGCCTTCTGCAATCAGCAACCAACTTCCAGCATTCAGCAATGAGCAAGCAGCGGCTTGGCAAATTGGATTCGCACGTCATTGTCCCATTTAGCAATGACATGCCTCCACACCAACAATGATACTATCACAACGTTTTGGTAGTTGGCCTCCTCCTGCCGTATTCTACTCCCCTCTTAGTTTAGGACATGCCACTGCCCTCCATAGAAGTGGCCTGCATCCACGCCATCAGCCATCTGCAACCAGCTCCCGCACGTGATGCTACCTGACATAGTAGCAGCCTACATCCACACCGTTCAGCCTTCCTTCTGGAGCAATCAGGTAGCAACATCAACGTCATCTGATGAGTGGAGTTAATTCTCAAGGTCTCCATCAACACCACTTGAACTGGACACCGCCCCTCTCCTGCTTAAATCTCGAGCTAAACTGTGGAACAAGCTGCTACAGCCGTTTGCACGAGGACCTTTACAATCGGCCTTCACCTCCACCTTCCTGAACGGACATAGAGATGCGCAATGGCCAGTGCCGTCGATGCAGTAAATAGTTTCCTTCAAATGAAAACCAAGAAAGAAGGGATGGATACATGAATAAGACATGGAATTGCCCTAGCGTCTATTTTCATCAGCATGATTTCAAGTGTCACGCATATTATTGTTTTCCCTTCAAATCTTGAGATTCACCTCATCATCGTGGTTACAATATCCAACAAAATTGGGCCGGTCAGACGCAACCATGCATTGGTACTTGTGGATATACCTTTTTGCAGAGAGCACAAATGTTTGGCGAGAACAAGTGATGGGTGAACCTACAACGAGTGCCACCGAGAGGAATCCACGTGCGATGGCTCTGGTCGTGTAAGAAATTGGACGGGAAGCCAATGAGGGAGGAGCCATTTCATTCATGTATGGAAAAGCTTGATGATTTCAAAAATCTAAGAATGGGCCTTGTAGAAATGTTGTTTTAGACAAATTCAAAGAGGTACACATTTTTTTATAGCACAAGTAACAAGGGTGCAAGGCTACACGCAAGACGTGCATGGGTTATAAAATAGGATCAACGTACATGTGAAATGAACCGAGAAGAAGAAATGATATGGAGATCAAAATGGATTTCTAATAATTTTTTGATGCGAATTTCACGTTGGGTAGATGATAGAAGTGAGATGATGCGTAGAAGCTTCCTAGCGACACAACCGCTAACTAGGCGTCAGTGCCTGGTCAGACGGTGACGACAGTCACAAGTCATACACACAACGACAAGGGTCTGGCTAGGATACACAAGGCAAAGTGTCAGAATGCTTCAATAGCATTTGCAGAGATAAATGACAAACAACAGATCCACAGCATACCGTACTGATCTTTGATTTCGTTTTTTTCAAAATTACAATGTATGTGTTCCATGATTTCGAACACGGATTTTGAGATTTGAGTTATTTAGGTGGTTCCTTTACTTTCGTTCAATGAAAATCACGAATCTTTGATTTCGACAATTTGTCTCGAATCCCGTATGTCGGCGATAAATGACGCATGTCGAGCGGCCATCCGACGACAGTGGAGCTGCGAAAGTGAGGCAGCGCGTTGTCTGACACGCATGACTTGTCAAACATCCACGTCAGACAGGTCCGACAGCGCGTCAAGGAGGTTCGAAGTTCGATATCCGGAGGGTGAACCGCCGTGTAGCCAATTTCGGTCAGGTTTCGATTGAGACAATGCACATAAAACCTGGTACATGAACAAATTATTTTACAACCCCTCACGAAGTAATTATTTAGGTGGTACCTAATAAATTCGTCTAAAAAATTTTCGTTCATGAAAAACGTCCCAGAAAATATTTATAATCGAAATCAAAGATCAGTAGGGTAAATACCTGCCGTGGCGCACGACGGGTGTCGCACGCGGCAGTGCAAGATCTGTCCTAAAACCGGCCGAAAACCACTGTTTTGGCTGTAACCCTATGCAGACAAGTCAGAACGCTATGCCATCTGAACCTAAACGTGCAGGATCTCAAGCCGGACACTAAGACTGGTTTCATGCATGCATCCAACGTCAAACGCTGGACATACATTGCAAAACATGCAAATCGGGCCCACGGCCAGTCCACCTATAAAATCCTACAGGCTATAGAAAATCTGTATGGGGTCCGAGGCAGCGTCAAGAGCTCTGAGGCAATCGTGGGTCACCTCCAAGCTGGTATTTCACCACCAAACAATGCACCGGTACCACATGGGCTTGCATGAAGGATTTGCATGAGCATGGATACGGCCGAGAGGTCAAAGTAAACTGTACAGGTTGATAGGAATGTCACAAATCACAACACACCCCCATGATCCGATGGTACGCATGTCCATACACGTGCAGCACTGAAACGAGTACAATGACAAGTGCAGAAACAGCCGTGACACGGACACAGAAACACCCCACACTCAACCACTCTCAGGCAAGGGGCAAAGCCCAACAGAACGAGTGGCCACCAGAAACTTCCCGCGTGCTAGTGCCTACGTCAAGAAGTCAGCACGCTACATGTCAGTGCCAACCCACATGACAGAGATCACGTGTCGCTCCACCAGATCACGCACAAAGTGATGCTCAACCATAATGTGCTTCATGCGAGCGTGAAAGAAACTGGATTTCTCCGCAATGGCAAGAGCACTTTGGTTGTCGTAGCTAAGCACAATGGCAGGCATTGACTGGCCTAGCTCAAGGAATAGGCACAACAACCACACTTCCTCAGTTGACCCTTCACCTAGAGCAACATACTCTGCCTCCAACGAGCTACGTGTAATGCAGCCCTGCTTCCTGCTGCGCCAGGACACAACAGTACTACCGATCGGGAACACATAGCCGGTGCGACTGCGTCCATCATGACTCCAGACCCAGTTGTTGTCGGTGTAGCAGTCAAGAACCACCGAACACTGCCGGCGAAAGCAGAGTCCGACCACGTACCGTACCACTCGCACAACTGCATGAAGGGCTTTAGCATGTAGAGCCTGCGAAAACAATGCAAGGAGGTTGACGGCGAAGGCGATGGCGGGGCGTGTGGTAGTCGCCACATACATCAGAGATCCGATGAAGCGGAGGTACAAGGTCACATCCACTGTCTCCCCCAGCCATGTGGGATCGTCCACCTCTAGGGCATCCTGCCCGTCAGGTGTGAGAGGTGTGGCGGTCGTGGGCACTGCGCCAAGGAGGTCACTGAAGTTCTCTCCCACAACACATGCATATCGGGCCTCATGCAACAGAAGTGTCCTACGTCTGCGGCCTCGCACGATCTCCATGCCAAGAAACACCGCTGCAGGACCAAAATCCTCCATCCTGCAAATAGTTTGGAGGACTGCCTTGGCCACCTTTATGTCCTCCATGAAAGGAAACGCGATCAGGAGGCCGTCCACATAGACCAGGATGGCGGTGAACCGCTCAGGCGTCCGTCGTTTTGTACATATCCTGCACGAGCCAGAGTTCCAGTGATCTCCTGGTTCCAACGCTAAGGAGACTGCTTGAGGCTGTACAAGGACTTGCACAACCACCAAACCTTGTCACCGTCCTCAAAGCCTGGTGGCTGAGCCATGTAAATCTCCTCATCCAGAGAGCCATAGAGGAACACATTGTTGACGTCCATCTGGTGCAGTTCTCAGTCATACTGAGCCACTACACTGAACAGAGCGTGGGCTGAGGTCAGGCAACCGAGAGGGGCAAAGGTGTCAGTGTAATCGATGTCCTCAATTTGAATTACCCCTTGATGACCAAGTGAGTCTTGTGGCATTCCAGTGAGCCATCCGGCTTCACTTTCTTGCAAAAGACCAACTTGACCTAAATAGCCTTCCTCCCAGGTGGAAGGTCGACTAGCTCGTAAACTCCGTGCTCTCAGATGGCGCGAAGCTCATCCTCGTAGGCAGCATGCCAAGCTTCTACATCCTTTAATATGAGAGCTTCCCTCAGTGTGCCCGAATCAGGTGCCATAGAGGGAGAGCTCTGAGTGGCAAGTGAACACGCCTCAGTGCTGGGCCTGACGACCACAAGGTCAGCTGTTGCATCACAAGCAATATGAAACTCGCAAGTGACGAGATCGTGCCCTACAGGGCACACTGGATGTACCTCTGTGTGATCAGTGCGGACACTCAGACCTACGGCCTTCGTGTCGGGATCACCACTCGCGATGCTACGAGCGGAGCACCTAGGTACGAGATCTGACACTTGCTGGACTCCAGAGACCAATGGTCGAAAACGACCGCCAGGCCTACGCGAGTAACCTGGACTCGAGGGGCTCACCTCAGGCTTAGAGACAGGCATGACCACACCTGGTGAGGGCTGAGGCAAAGGAGCAAGTGATGCAGTGCAAGGAGATGTGTGTGTGGGAGACACAGGACTGGGTGTGACATTAGGAGCAGGAGTCGAGGCAGGACCACGCAAGGCGGCAGGAGTACTCGTGGACACAATTACAGAATCATGGATATCTGTGGAGTGCGAGGGAACAGGGGGTAGAAGCCGGCTGTGCTAGAGAGGTCCTAGGGCCAACAGCAATGATCGTTGGGTCATCAAGGGCCGAAGACCAAGGAGTGGAGGGAGTTCGAACGGACACATCAAGCGGGCGAGGGGTACTCGCACGCCCAGACTCCCCCATCCATCAAGAAGCCTTACACGTAGGAACGTGCATGACAGACAACGACGTGATCGAGGTCAGATCATGGTAGGTGAGAGAATAATAGAAGAGCACGTTGCGGGACTCAACGATGCGACGACGGGCGGGTCCCTAGGAACCCCAAGCCTGCGACTGCGGGAAGATGTCAATGAAGGCACACAAGCGACCCCGTGGAGAGACCTTGGACCCCCGCTGGTCCTCGGTGTACCACACTGAAGACAAGGATCCCCAGACACGAGTGAGACGTAGGTCATCACAGTGGCCAAACCAGAGCTCGTACGGTGTAACGTGGTCCGGAAGAGGACCGTACGGGAGGCGGTTCTAGACCCCCTTCATGTAAGTGAATCCTTCAAAGGTGAAAGACTCCAAGAGACTGCACTCAGACCGCATAGTACGAACCGCATCCTCCATGTTGCGGTTCCAGTGCTCAGAGACACCTTTCTGCTAAGGAGTAATAGGAGCGGATACCTGGTGAAAAACCCCGTGCTTGGCAAAGAAGCTATCCATCTTGCCAAGAAACTCGCCGTCACGATCCAAACGGAAGGTATGTAGCGTGTGGCGGTTTGACGCTCAACCATCACTAGCTAGAGGTGAAGGGCGAGAGCAGCATCACTCTTCTGGCGCAGGCTCTAGACCCACCGCATCCAGGTGAAGTCATCGGTCAGGGTCAGGATGTATCGGCCCCAATCGGGTAGAGACTAGATAGGAAGAGGACCAAGAAGGTCCGAATGGACCAACTCGAGAGGAAAAAGTGTGCAAGAATGGGAGTCACGGTAGGTATATCGATGCATATTACCCTGAGTACAGGATAGACAACCGGCCTTGGACGGCTTCTCAAAAGAAGCCGCATCAAGATCGAGTGTGGGCTATGTCCGAATGAGCTTCAACACACTATCGGAGTCCACATGACATAGGCGACGATGCAGCAGTCGCCGGTGCTCAGCAGATAGAACGCCAGTGACAAACACAAAAGTAGGAGGGGAGGGGGAGCAAGAAGGAGAAGAAGTCCGAGAGACACGATACAGGTCATCCACAACAGAGGCACGAAAAACAATGGTACAGGTATATAAAGTTGTCACAGTCGCGGAGTCTGCAGTGTGCTCAACAGAGAGTCCCATTAGTGTGCAGGCACACACAGAAAACAAGCTGAGCTCAAGGTCAGGCACAAAAAGCACCTTGGAAAGATACAGGGGGCCAGACGGACCATCGAAGCACACAACCCCAACACCCTGGACCGGCAAGGACTGACCAGAGCGAATAGACGCAACAGGACCAAGAACAACGAAGTCACTACGATGACAGGTCATGTGATGAGTGACACCAGAATCGATGATCCAAGTGACACCGAGTTCACCATTGGAGGACGTCACTATACATCGGGCAATGGAACACTCAGCCTGAGACGGGCGCTGAAGAACATGTGGGGAGTAACAACGAAGGGCACATAGGTGCGGCTCATGAATCCAGTCGGTACCGTCTGGCCCATCGTCATCACATGCCAACTTTGCCCCCCACATGAGTCATCACGAGCAACGAGAACAGACGAACAAACAATCTGTGAACCACTCGACTATGACAACACACTTGCACCTCCCTGAAAGCGAAGCGCCAGATTTTGACGGGGCTCGGCGATGGTGAGGTCACGCGAGTCCGGGTCGCCACTGCTCACCGATGAGGAAGCAGGAACTGATGCAGTCGCGGTCGTCGCGTGACCGGAGGCTGTGCTGCTCGACGCACCCCGCTGCGTATGTATAGCCTGAAGATCGCGGGTGATCCGCGCTTAGTCAAGCGGCTGCTGGCACTCGGTGTAGCGATGAGCACCTCCATAGTTGTAGCAATGGACAGCACGTCCACTGCTACCGCCGATGATTGTTGCTGTTGCGACTACTGCTGGCCTGAGCCATGGTTCTTCTTACCCTTCTTCCCGTGTGCTATGGTTGCCACACCCTTCATCGGAGTCGGGGTAGCCGGGGTGGAAGGGGAAGAGGAGGGTGTACCAGTGGATGGAGAAGGGGTCGGCAAGAGGGGCGTCGGCGGCGACGCGATGATCGCTGTAGCAAGGGACCTCTCCTGATGGGCCACAACTGCCACGCGAGGGTGGGATTTGCGAGAACAAAGAACTAAAACGCATCTGAAGTTGGCGGAGACACTCCTGAAGCACGTGAATCTCCCTCTCATGGGTGTCATCATCCATCCCTGGCATGTTAGGGTCCTCATCCAATGGATCAAAAAGTGGTGGATCCTGTCCTACTGCTCTCCTCGGTGTAAACGATGACTGTTGTGCTGAAGGTATGGCACCGCCGACTCCACTGGATGTCTGTTGTGGGACCGTGGATTGACCACGAATAAGATCAGTGAGCACACGGACGGCGTCACTCTTTTGCTGCTGCTGACGACGTATTTCATCCTACTGACTCCGCAGATCCGTAATGGCCTGCAAGCGTGGGCTCATGACCCAGGAGCCCACGCTCCTGGATCAGCAAAGTCCTCCACACTTCATGTGGAGGACTTTGCTCGTTCCACAATTCGTGTCGTATTGTTCAAACATCACTGGTTGCCACTACATCATATATTTGTAAGCATACCGTGGCATGTCTATCTGGAACACGATGTCCCATAAACTAATGCCATGTTGTTCGGAAAGGGTGAATCAATATCAAACCATAAGTTGTAGCATGCCACAAGTGATGTTTTGTGGTGTCATGGTATCAGGGGTTATGATGCTGAATAAGTGCAATTGTGTCATTTGCTAATAGAAGTATTGATGATGTTTTCTATTCCATTTCACAAGAAACCATACACTGTTCATCGTTGCTCGAAGGCTAAAGTGGCGATTGTCTTACATGACTTTGACCAATGAAAAATCTAACCACCATAGGTCAGACATTGGAGAATCACATAATGAATAGCCAGCTTCACACACGTATCATACTTAATGTACAACATATGTGAGGGCATCATGTTCCATCATCCTGTTTTGTACAAAGGTGTGTGGTAGTGTCCATACTACATGCGTATGGGGTACACTAGGAATCATTCAAAACCAAATCCATACATTTTTAAAGGATGAACATACAAAGGAATACCCATGTTGTGGTTCAACTGAAGGGTTGTGAATTTTAAACATGTCGTTGAAACTTTTGATGACAATGTTATTACGTTTTGATGTGCATAACATAGCATGTACAGTTGGCAGACCGCGGGGAACACTGTGAATTAGGGTTATGCGGTTTAGAAGGTCGGACCGTTAAACAGTAAACCTCTTGAGGATACAAGAAATACATTGTGGTGGCATAGTTTTTTGTGTATCCTTATCCTTCTTTGGTTATTACATATTGATGTATTTACATCATTGAATCATGCATGGGTCACTTCAATTAAACATCAAACCACATGTCATCACTGTTATAAGACGACTGTAGTGGTAGTGTTGTTAGTCTTTGACCAATGAAAAATTGCCACAATGGTCCACCACAGTTATTGCACACGATAACAACACACATGCATCATAGTCAGCCACTTTCTTGCATGTTTGTATCATCTCCTACTGTCATGTTTTGAACCAATGCATGCCGTTTCCATAAAACATGTGGTTGGAGTACAAAAAAAAAAAAAACAATCATCAAGAACCAGATACATGTGTACGTTAAGGCTGATTTTACCAACCAACAATGTCAAGATTCATGTAAGAAGCTGTGTCCTCAATACACGTCATTGGTAGTAGAAAGTCCCATGAACTAGAGCCTCTAAGTTTGGAAGGGTGAACCATTAAATCCCAAATGACTTTGTGGTTAGAGAAATAAATTTTGGTGACATATTTTGTCGCGTCTACTCATTCTTCAAATTGATGTCAAACGAGGACAGTTGTGTTTCTAAATCATGCATGCATATCTGAACTTTTCACTTCCATTACACAACAGACCACACAATAAGCGTAGGAAGCAAGCATATCTTGCTTCCTCGCTTTAGTAATTTTTACGGTTTAGCTAGCCCTTCTCCATAGGTGAGGAGGGCCATGTTGTGCAAGTGAAGTTGAGTGATCAGAGCATATTTTGACAATGAGTTTTCTATGTATTTGATTCCGCTATACAGGGCAACATTGTTGAAATGAAGGGAACATTCTTTTTATTTGGTTAAAAAAATCAGTACTTTTCTTGTCTGTTTGAAATTAGGGTGAAATAGCTCAGATACCCATAAAATGCAAAGTGTGACTCTCATCCGTCCGACGTTCGGAACAAAAGTAACGATCCGCGCGTCGTTCAGAAGAAAAGCAAACATCCGCTCGTTGCTCAACCTGAAAGCAACCATCCACCCATTGTACTTTCACTTATCAAGGACTACCGGTACCTGCGTTATATGTGTAGTACTTTGGGCACGCTGTTATCTTTTTTCATGTGAAATCGTTTTTTGCGTTTCCTTTCCGATTTCCGTACAACGAGACGTTGCATGCCAGTGAACGCAACTTGAAATGTGTACACATGTATACAGAAATACTTGGTTCGGTGATTCGCTCGGTCACGATGCAAGGGGTACATGCTTTTAGATAACAATAGAGATTCGACGCTGCCTTCGTCATTGCTTCTCCTTTGCCATGCTAACGTTACGTACACTCGTAAACAATAAGGCAGATGAAACACGACCTGCATGCTGAAATGCCAGCCTTGCTGCCGAACCTGCATGTACGGAAATGGAGGCGCTCCACTGACCCTCGACCCTTGCCTCACGTGTGAACTGCACACGAATTGGTTGCAAAACCCGTCCATGTACAATGCAATGGTCCCGGACATGCGTTGGTTGAAAGTCAGAGTCAGCGTGAGCATGGACAGGGGCTTAGTGAGCCCCCCCCCCCCCCCCTCTGTATGTCATTTCGGCCTCTCCAACGCCGATGTGCGACTATGCCAGGCTTTCATGTGTTGGCGGTGGAGCGTCAACATGGCGCTCTCTCTCCTGATCAAGCGAGGTGAGTCGATTTGTAGGGTGCCTCAGGCATTTATTGTGTTCAGAAAATGCCAATGTGCCCATTTTTGGCGCTATTGTGCCCCAGACCCGGGGTAGTGCCCGGAGGGCGGAGGCTCCTGCCTTTGCTCGACCGGTTCGTGTACATTCGACAAAGCCACCCACTCGCCCACCCCTCTCATGTGCCCAGGCACTACGTTCTACAACTGTCGCGCTTTCACCACCGCTAGCCCCAATCACACGTGGACGGGCTGTCACCTCCGGCCAGACGCTTGCCGGGTGCGGCTCAGTTCTGCGTGCCACGACCACTACCTCCCCGTCATGGGCCCTCGCTGGCAACAGGCGCCTCAACTGTGTGTGGCCCTTCAGACCCAAGGCAGCGCAAGTTCTCACAGCCCAGCCCACCGACGGCTGCGGGGTGGCGCTCCACTGCCGTGGGTGTGGCTCCGCTGGGTGCACTACCCGCTGCACCACCTGCTGCTCGGCCTGCGGCACCACGCGCTGGAAGACCAGCGGCACCAGCCGCAGCACAACTCGCTGCGCCGCCCGCTGCACTACGCGCTGACCCACCCGCTACACCACCCGCTACACCACCCGTTGGACCGCGTGCTGTACCACCCACTGGACGCCCAACTGGAACAACCGCTGCACATACCGCTGCACGACCTGCTGCTCCACCCGCTGCCTGTCATGCGGCACGACCCGCAGCACCACCTACTCCTCGACATGTGGCACGACCCGCTACACCCCTCGCTGCCCGACCTGCGCCACGAACCGTTGCAGCCCCCGATGTACGACCTGAGGCACGACCCGCTGCTCCACCCGCTGCCCAACCTGCGGCACGTCCCGCTGCACCATCACCTCAGCAATGCGCCTATCGCCCTGCCGACCATGGTGTTCCTCTAGTGCCTCCTCCAGCGCAACCTCACAGTCCGACCCACCATGTTTTCTACCGTGAATCAGGTGCCGAGAAAGAACTCTTCTTCTGGCTGAACAGGGATCGGGATTATGAGGACAGGGAAACACGTTTGGAAGCAGAAGCTGAGGAGACCATGCGGTTGTTCCGGATGGAGTCACACTCCCGGAGCAGACCGAGGCTCCATCATGCACCCAGTCGTGGGCAAGGCACCGTGTACTATGTCCTAGTGGCTCCACTGGTAATTTGTGTATCCCGTTTTCTACTCATTTGAATGGCATGTTGTCATGAACGTCCGTTGTTGTCGTTGTGCATCTGTCGTACTTGTCAATAGTACGTGGGTAACTGCCATCCCGGTCCACTAACTTCACATTCGGCATGCTTCACGAACTCCCTTTCCTCTCCTTTTTGTAGCAACGTCAGACAGCTCCCCCGATTCTACGACAAAGAAAAGGAAGGCAGATGGTGACGCCCTCATGGAGGGCAGAAAGTTCTGCAACATGCCTGCATGTAGGGCGGCCATCGAAGACTACGCGGTAGCCAACCGCTTTGGGTTGCAGTGGGTGCGCAGCGAGCCTGGACGGATTTTGGTAACCAATTCACCGGAAGTAATAATTTAGGATACCTATGAAATTTGATGAAGCAAAACCGTAGAGGAAAATATACCCAAAAATATTTGTAGTCGAATATCAAGCGCGGCATGGTACAATACGTCATCACGTGTAAACTTCACATTGGATTAGCCGTCGCTACATGTAAGTGATGGTGATGTCCAGTCGGCATGAAGGCCAGATACAGGTCATTGTCGAATGGTAAAGAACAAACATCTAGTCATGCCTTGTCGCTGATGACCAGTCATCGGACATAGTGACTGTTCATACAACTGGGGACCATTTACCACCGGCTGACTTCCCAAAGTTCCAAAAGTGGATATGGCATTATTAAGTGAAAGTTCTTTGGATATGGCGGTGATAAATAAGGTGACACACGTGTAACTTACCCTATGTCTGAATAGGTGGACACATCGTCATGAAGTTCCGACATTTGGATATGGCATGGTTAATGTGCAAAACGTGGATACCCCGATAGTTACCGAGAATTCTGGGGAGGTATACAACCAAGTTTTACCTTGTTTTCCTTTAGAGGAAGATATAAAAACGATACATACGTGTTAATCTCCAGGCTAGAGGGATGAAATAAGATCTGACTACCTCCTTTATTCCGAGACAGCTCATGGAAGTGATTACACGAGAATTTTGCTTCATATTGGAGGGGTTTAGAAATGACTTCTACCCAGTTTGGGTGCTAAAAGGCAGGTGGTAGGAGGGTGAAGGGTAGAACAATGTTTTGATCACATTTGTTCTCTTTGAGCCTTATACTAGATTTGGCACAAAGGAGTGACCTCTTGCCTTAAGTTCAAGCTTACCTCTACTTCTTGGAAAAGTGGATACCAGGACAATTGTGTGGGAATTTTCAGCTTTATTACCAAAATGTATGTTCCAGAAATTTGGTGAAAAGGAGAGAGCTTCTCAAAGATTACTCAATGGAATAGAATGTACAACATTCTACGCGCACTTCAACAGCTATGTTGTGCATTTGCCCAAGAGAGGATATGGGGAAGAAGTTGAAAGAAGCACCATGGTCTAGGAACTGGAAAAAAAGTCCATTTCTACCAAGAGAGAGGATGACTAGTTGTAATTACCTAACCTCATTGACTGGAGCAGGCACCAACTTGGGATAAAAACAGTGGAAATACGAGAGGACAAAAGAAGGTGCTCCCGGGGTACGGACATTGTGGACCTAGCTATAGGCCGTTGTGAAAGATTGGTTTGCCGCTGCATTGTAATTTATGGAAACGCCAACAGACCGTTCTGGTGCTGGAGACCATGCATACTGAGATTTTGGCTGGCCCGTCTTACACAGGGCATAGCATAGGTTAGAACATTTTACGACTGTGAAAAATGATGTGGATTGGAACCTAAGTTGAGTAGTACTGTCTAAATTCAGAGACCAAACGTCTTTTTTAACGGAGCAAGATCGCTCTTGATAGGCACAACCACGTGCTTGTGGGAGGGATTGCCCAGGTAGGAAGCTCTCGCCATGTCGTGTGTGTTTGTGTTGATATGTTCAAAGGGCTTGTTAAGGTAGTTGATTTCCCGCTTCTCAGAGTGTTGATGGTCGCAGAAGTGGCACTTGATCTTCTTGCCAGCATTGGAAGAACGATACCTTTGTCTGTCTGTCACAGAGGGGCAAAAAGCGTGTTTTTGTTTTTTGTTTTTAAGATGGTCCAGGCAGAAAATCCCTCCCACCGGGCTCCCTTCCGGAAGTTGTTACCTTGGTGACGGTTTGATCCGCTCCTCTTGGGTCCGATTCGGCGTCGGCGTGTTTGGCGGCCGAAGTTCCATCCTTGATGGGTTTGCTTCGGTCACGTCATTCGGCTCTCGCCGTCCTCTTCACCTCACATCACGAGCCATTGGTCATGGTGCCAAGGTCAATGGGGGGAGCCCCCTGACAATGGGGGACTCCGGTACACCGGTAACGACTGCCCTCGCGTATATCTCTCCAACACGCGCCTCATGAAGAGGTCTGCCGTACGGCAAAAAGCGTGTTATGAATATGGCACTCTGCCATGACATGTGAGATGTTGAGAGGTAGGATGTTTGTATGACGAGGGAAGGAAGAAGAGGGGTAGCAAGCTTGCCAGCATGCTGGTGCATTTCAGGATTGGTGCGAACACAAGTCAGAGTGTGAGAGCGGGAAAGCAAAAACATGGTATGATACTCTAGGCGGTGATTGGTTGCATAGAATTCACAGTGTAACGAGATGCCCATCATTTTCTGACATACTCGGGGCCTCAACCGAGTTTCAAGGGAGTCGACCTTTTTCCAATATTTGGAAATAGGACTCGCGGTCAAGCTCGACTTTGCTCGATTGCGAGGATGCGAGGACGTGAGGATGGAAGGATGAGGGGAGCGAGTGAGCGCGTGCTCCACATGCGAGGGGCGTTTTTTGCTTTCACCTTCAGGTGGCATTCCGAACATGCCACGCAAGGGTGGCTTCCCCTCTCGGTGCAAAGCCTGTGAAACACGCTATCCGCAGAGGGGCTGTCTCGACGGAAAATCCCTGACGGCGCATGCTGTCAACGGTGGTGTACAAAACAGGGCAACTACACCCACCGCCGAGAGGCGTCGAGCTAACACGGGGGTTCGCCGAGGGACAAGACGGACCTTCGATCTGGACGATGGACGGTCGGGCACTTCTCGCACTAGGCAATAGGTGCAAGTAGGATACCGGCTTCAGGTGCAAATAGCTTGTTGTAGCAAGCTAGGAGATCAGTAGAACAAAGCCAAGAAAGGCCGGTCGGACACTATAAATACCTTGTACTCTGCTCATTATGATGAACCTGTGATAACCAGTGTTTTTCCAATTATGGATTCCGGATATCTCCAAGTCTTATCTTTCTACTACGACTGTGCTCTTGACATAGAAAGGCTTAATCTCCAGAGAGAACACAATCTCACATCTGGTATCAGAGCCTGAGCCATGTTTTGGGCGGCAACGCTACCGAAGCTCTGTAAACCTCAAGGAGTGAAAGGTACGAAGTACGCCAGACAACATCAAATCTGAACACGAGGGAGAGTTTTAGACCAGACTTTGAAGCCAACACACGAGCCAATCTAATTTTTATTCTATATTACCCGAGTTTCCACATGGCCTACCGTGCACACATGGAAGACAAAGCATGACTCCCACACACTTTGAAGACATCATATTTTCATCTCAGACTGCCGAATTGTTGTCGGAAAATTTTCCGATTGCTCCCGAAATGCTACCAATTGTTATTAGGATTTCTAACAAGCAAGATTCATCAAAAGCCATGGAGCATGCCCTACAGCAGATCGTAGAGCAGTTGGGAGCCCTCAAGCTGGAGAATGAGCGGCTCAATCGGCAGATGGCTGACCTACGGGATGGGACTGACGCTGGACAGGTTCGGGCGTCCCGGTCAAGGAGTCCACCAAGACCAAAGCCAATGGCTCTGGAACCGTTCAATCCCTTAATCAAGGGTACATGCGTACGGACCTGACTGTTTGCCATGAACAGCAACTTTGGGGCTCCAGAACTCTCTCTAGAGGATGATATTGTGCGTGTGTCATTTGGAATAACACTGCTATGTAGAGCAGCATTGGAGTGGTGGAGGCAGCTGAATATACTAGCCACTTGAGGTGGAGGTGGGAACGCAGTTGTGCAACATGCCATGTTGTGACGGCCAGGTGTGGGAAACGCTAAAGCGTGCGTGCTGACGATATAGGAGCAATTTGAGCAAGCCAATAGAGATCAATTTGATCTCGTGAACACCTCCATGGTCGCACGTAACAAGTTGAAGTAGCTAAAGTAGATTGGCTCTGTGCAGGAGTACACACGTCATTTTTTATCGTGCTCAGAGATTGACAAAATGATCGAGCCAGAGAAGGCGGACAAGTACCATGACAATTTGAAGTCAAAGATTCAGAGCATGCTGGCATTCAGTAGAATCATGGAGTTCTAGGCGATGGTGGCCACTGCAAAGTGCGTTGATGCGCTACGCTACCATCACGGGGGTTTCCATGAGAAGCAGGAGAATCTCCATTGTCGAGTAAAGCACGAACAAGATGACTTTATGAAGATCGACGCAGGGCAAAGAGGCTAGTAGCAGGATAAGTCGCGTGGTGGGAACTGTTGGATTTACAAGAAGCCTGGATACCACAAGAAAGACTGTAAGAAGAAGCAGTAGGGAAACAACAACAACCAGTGAGTGGCAGATGGCCAACTATTGGAAAAGCTTTGTCTGCATGAGCAAACACCAGTCCCAAACGTCCTTCAACAACTAGGGAGCTGCCAAGTGTATTGCTGCGGAGCGAAGGGAGTGGGAGCGTTCTGGGAATCCTCCTAAGATTTAAAACTTCATCAGATGGTTCTGTAGACGGCGAGGGGTGCCAGGCTCGCCCGCAAATTCAACCATTTCTCCATTGCGGCATGTCACACTCATTCTTTAGCAACAAGCTCAAAGAAAGGTTGAGTCTTGCATGGCTACATGGGAAGCCAACGAAGGCCAAGTTGGTGTAAGGAGAGTTAGAGTGTGTGTTGCCTTTGAAATCTTTGAGGGTCCGTCTGGGCAAGCTATCGTGCGAGATGAACTGTTGCACGTCCTCGATGGATGCCTACGATGCCATTTTGGGGCAATCCTGGCTGCACCGGTAGAATCTTGCTGTGGATTAGGTGTACAACCAGGTGAAAGTGAAGAAATACGAAGAGCAGGTCGGTTTCCACTATGGACTGAGGAGAAGGACTCCAAGGCCGGCAAGGTGCCGCAGTTAAGTTACGTAATGTTGATGCACTGTCAATGTAAGGGAGACCAAGTGTACCTTGTGTGGTTGCGGCAGAAGGAAGCAGCTAAAGAGGTGGAAGTGTTGGTAGCAGACGCAAAGCAACAACAGGCAGAATAGCAGAAACCACCAGTAGCAGAGCTATCAGAATGCATCAAGGGAGTGTTGGATAGCCAAGGTGATGTGTTTCGTGCTGAGCTACCAAAGGGTCTACCACCGCAGTGGGACATTGACCACAAAATTGAGCTAGTTTTATAAGCAAATCCAACAATGTAGGCTGCTTATCACATGAACAATAATGAGCTGGGTAAGCTAAAGAAGCAGTTGGAGAAGTTGACGGAAGAGGGGTTCATTGGATCGTAAGTATCACCCTACGTTGCCCTGGTCCTCTTTGTGGAGAAGAAGACAAGAGAGGTGGAGATGTACGTGGACCATCGCACGCTGAACAATGTAACGATTAGGAGCTGGTACCTACTGCCAAGGGTCGAGGAGCTGTTTGACCAGCTGAGGGGAGTGCAATACTTCAGTAAGATCGACTTGCACTTGGGGTACCATCAGATCTCGATTACGAAGCAGGATATGGAGAAGACGGCATTTTGAACGCGGTACAGCCATTTCGAGTACATCGTGATGCCATTTGGGTTGACCAATGCTTTTGCAACGCTCATGAGCTTCATGGACAGGATCTTCCAAACTCACTTGGACTAGTTTGTGGTAGTGTTCATCGACAACATCCTCATCTACTCCCAAATCCTAGAAGAGCATCAAAAACATCTTCAATAGGTGCTAGACATTCTTTGGAGAGAGGAGTTATTTGCTACGCTCTCCAAGTGTGAGTTTGAGAAAAGGGAGGTGGAGTTCCTTGAACATATCATGAGTGGCAAGCATCTCCGCATAGATCCAAAGAAGGCAGAGGTATCAAAGTAGTGACCTATGCCAAAGAGCGTATGTGGCATCGAGGTTGTCTTGGATTTTGTCAATTACTACCTGAAGTTCACCTGGATGTACATAGAGAAGGGTGCGCCATTGACCCAGTTGCTAAGGAAGGATCACAAGTGGGAATGGTGAGGAGCTCAACTGAGGAGCTCAACTCTAAAATGTATGATGCTCTGGTTTTGGTGCATCCAGATTCATCCAAGAGTCCTTCATGGTGATAGACGCAATCAACTATGCTATTGGGGTAGTGCTGACACAAGATCATAGAAAGGGGCCACAACCGATTGAGTACGCACCTCGCCAGCTGCGAGGCGCGAATCTGAAGTATGTAATCCATGAGAAGGAAATACTGGTGGTGATATATGCCTTCAAGCATTGGAGGTGTTACCTTGCGTCGCGACGTTGCATGGTATTCACGGATCATTATGCCCCGAAGTACTTGAAGATGCGGAAGAATCGCAACCGCTGGCAAGCCCGCTGGATGGAGTTCTTGGAAGGAAGTTTTGATTGTGAGATTCAGTACAAGCCTAAGAAGGTGAACCCGGCAGACCTTCTGTTAAGGAGGCCAGACTTGAGCCTCAATGCCATCCCAGTGCTGAAGGGATCTCGAGTCATGCATAGCCTGTTCAAGCATGGGTATTGCGTGGAAAGGGAGTTCACGTTGGGTGCAATGAAAGACGTAACGTGGGATGGAGTGTATTGGCAAAGCGGACGGGAGCAGAAGATTATCTTGCCAGATTTTACGGCAAGAAGTAGCTACTACTTGAGGAAATACATGATACCCACTACTCGAGTCACTTCAACTTTGACAAGATGCTCAATGCCTTGGCACACTAATCTTGGTGGTTGTCGATGGCAACTGACTACAAGAGGTTCATGAGAAGTTGTCATGTGTGCTAATGTATCAAAGCGTGGAGGACTAAGCCACCAAGGGAGCTTCAACCATTGCCTGTACCAGAGACGCCATGGACAGAAATCTCGCTTGACTTTATCGGCGGATCGCATGTGACAAAATAGGACAACAACACGGTGTTGGTGCATCGGTTCTCCAGGATGACACAATTCATCACATATCCTGAGAGCATCACCGTTGGGACAGCTCCTTTTGAATCATGTCATTGAGCTGCATGGAGTGTCACAGTCGGTGGTCTTAGATTGTGATCCACGCTTTACTTTGCGGTTCTGGAGAGATCTCATGGGGAAGCTGGGCATGCAGATGCAACTAACCACGGTATACCACCCATAGAGCGATAGAAAGACAGAGCGCACAAACCAGACCTTGTACCTTGGAGCACTACGGAGCATGGTCCCACCGAATGGAAAGTGTAAACCGGGCACAATGTGCTAGTCTCAACCGGATGGTGTAGGCACTAACCGGCGGCAACGACGACCAAGGGGTGGCCGGTGCATACCTTTCCAGGTTTACAAAATTGTGGGATCATCTTGGGGGAGGACGGAAACACGTATGGTACAGTGGGAGTAATATGTACTTATTCAAGTATCAATATACAAGACTATATGTACATGATGACACATCCTAAGCGACCTGAGGTTGCCGAGTCGTGTGTAACTCCGTAAGGACCTGGAATAAGAGTTATAGCCTCAGGATCATCTTCTCAGCTTTCTAACGCATCAAAAATCGCATTATTCCATGGAAGAACGACCCAAATATGGTCGTTTTGTGAACCACGGCAATCTGCCACTGGCAGCACCACTAACGGTGGTGGTGGCCGCCTGAAGCGCCGCTTCTGGCAATAACACATCAGGGTACCATTTTGAAGATTCCTTGACCCTCAATGATCCTTGATTCATTTACAAACTAGGATTCAAGGCACACTTTGGCCTTGTTGGGTTTCCGAGGGTCGATAATTGGTCCTTGAGGATGAATTCATGTCACCTATTTTCTCCTCGGCCGGTCCAACCTTTAGCCGGACGTAACTTCCTTAAATCTTAATGGATCGACCCCGTTCTTGGATCGATCTCGCACAGTTTGTTTGTTAGATTCAAAATCCACAGTCAGACTGTTCATTCAAGGAATTCCCAATCCGTGATTAGTACCATTGGCACTGTTCTACTGACACTATCCTCCCTTTAGGAGTAAGTCGTCCCACTTTTGCTCGTGGTACTCCCGGAGGATGGCATTCACCCCGCCAACATTGAAGTTACGGGCAGTGTCCCATGAGTTGTGGGCCGCATCGTAGTTCTTCCACTTGACCAGGGTACTCCCATCCACGGCCTCAACGACGGTGGTCAAGGATGGCCTCCACCTCAAACTCTTGCTCGCCCTTGATCACCACCGGAGGGGGAGGCTCAAAACTGCGGCCAGGAAAATGCGCAACCAGATCATTGTAGAGCTTGAGCTTGGAGATGTGGAACACATCGTGGAGTGGCATGGAAGGTGGAAGAGCCAACCGCGCCACCACGGGTGTTCGCATTTGGAGCACCTCAAACGGACCAAGCCACCGGGGTTTCAACTTCTTTGATCGGACCCCACAAAGCTTGACGTGTGCGTTTTTGAGAAGCACATGGTTACTGACCTTGAGCGTTGCGTCTGTGCGTTGGTGGTCCACTTGCATTTTCTGTTGTTCTTATGCCTTTGTCAATGCATGCCGTGATGCTGTCCAAATCTGCTTGAAGTCACGTGCGGTAGACTCCACCGCGGACAGGTTATTTGCGACGTGGAAATTGAGGGACGTGGCGGACACCATCCCGTTCACCACCTCAAATGGCGCCTTGCCAGAGGAGGCAGATGTGGTAGAGTTGCACGCCATTTCAGCGACAGGCAACCGCTGGTCCCACACCATCCGTCCGGGTTACGTACAGTAAGGAGGAGCTGCTCCAGTGTCTGTTTTGTCCACTCCGTCTGTCCGTCAGTTTGGGAGTGAAAACTGGTCAACAACTACACCTTGTCGCCGTACCGCTCCACGAGTTTGTGCCAGAAAATTCTTGTGAAGCGCGGGTCATGGTCGCTCACAATGCACCAAGGCACGCCATGGAGGTGTACCACATGCTCCAGGAACAACCGAGTCGTGTCTTCCGAGCTCACCTTATCACGCGTCGCAATGAAGTGCGACATCTTGCTGAAGTGATCCACCACCACCAACACCGCATTGTGACCCGCCGTTGTCTCGGCAAGGCTGTGTTGAAGTCCATGGAGATGTCTTGCCACGGCTGCTCGGGGATGGTAAAGGGTTGGACGAGACCCATGGTCTTTGTCCTCCGTGCCTTGTGACATTGGAACACGTCACAAATTTGACAGAATTCAGGCATCTCCGACGACATGGTGGGCCACAAAAGGAAGCGAGCCACCATCTTCAATGTCTTGTCGACGGAGAAGTGACCGCTCGGGCCAGTGTCATGGCACTCCTCAAAAATCAGATGCTGAAGCACCGGCACTCCACCTGCTGAGTGCCACGTTGTTGCCAATATGGTGCCTCAAAGAAAAATCTCCGAGCGTTGTACTCCCCATGCGCCTCGTATCCCTCTATGAAGAGCTTCACAAAGAAGGCATTCTTGTGGATGGTGGTAAATGTAACCCGCATCATCAAGTCTGGTCATCGTGAGTGTGTGTCTGCTGGTTTGATGCGACCCAGCCGGTACACGATCTCATAGTTGAAGTGCGACTCGAGGTACACCACCCAACGCGTTTGCCACAAATTCAAGTTTGGTTGCGTCTTGAAGTAACTCAATGCGGTTGGTGTAGACCGTGCATTTTTATGCCTCAAGATAACACTGCCAGTTCTTGAAAGGTGCGACCACTGTGAGCATCTCCTTGTTGTGTATGACATAGATAGTCTCTGTCCCATGTAACTTTTGCGAGTAGTATGTGACCGGCTGCAACACATTCCCAAAGTCCTAAAAGAGGATTCCACCAATGGCCAGGTCCAATGCATCCATCGCCAGTTCAAACTTACTGCCGCTGTCGGCCAACTACAAGGCCGACGCGGAGGTTAGATCCCTTTTGAGATTCTCAAAGGCTTCTTGTTTGATAACTCCCCAACTCCACTCACGGTCCTTGCGAGTGAGATGGGAGAGTGGTACTGGCACTCCCGCATAGCCAAGGATAAACCTGTGGTAGTAGTTGCAAGGAACACTTGCACATCATACATGCCTATGCAATTTTGGCCACTCTTACATGGCCGACACCTTGAGCAGGTGCATGGAAATATGTCCATTGCCAATTATGTGAATAAGGAATTTAACGTTTCCTACCGCAAACTCACACTTAGCGAGTTTTGCAAAAGATTCTCCTTCCACAAAATCTCAAGGACCTTCTTCACATGCTCCCCATGCTCCTTCGCCGTCCTGCTATACACCAAGATTTTGTCGAGGTGTACCACCACGAAGTCATCCAAGTATGGCCGGAAGATGTCGTTCATTGTTGCCATGAAGGTGGCCAGCACACTGGTCAACCCAAAAGGCATCACAAGGAACTTGTAGTGACCATAGCGGGTGCGGAAGGCCGTCTCTTCCCCATCATCTACTGCAATGCGGATCCGGTGGTAGCCAGAACGGAGGTCGATCTTTGTGAAGAAGCGAGCCGCACAGAGCCGATCGAAGAGCTCATGGCTTATGGAAGCGGATACTGGCTCTTGATGGTCAACTCATTCAACGCCCGACAGTCCACTCACATGAACATCTCCTCCATTTTTTCTTGCACAAAGAGGACATGTGCAGCATAAGAAGACGAGGATGGGCGGATGAAGTCCTGTTCCGTTATCTTGGTCTTCTACTTCTTGAGCTCCTACAGTTGCGTGTTGCTCACATGGTACGTTGCACGAACAGGCGGGTGTGCTCCAGGTTTGAGGTCGATACGATGATCCACGTCTCACTTCGGTGGCAGACCTGCCAGGAGGTTGTTGTGGAACACGTCCTTGAACTCCATACACACCTTCTGAATTCCCTCTGGCACCACGGCAAACTTGCCTTGGGCCCCTGGCTGCTCACGAGTCACCTCTTGCACCACAGCACGTGCCACATTCTTTGATTTATCAAAATTATCTTTCAGGTCTTGCACAAACGCAAAAAAAACTACTTATTGATTTGAAGCGCGCGCTTGAGCTGCACCAAGTTTAGCATCATAGGGCCCGATTCCTCCTTGTAAGGCACCGACTGCTTTGACGCTTCCTCTCCGTAAGTCTCCTCCTCTATGGCCACTTCCTTGGACCACATAGGCAGGGGATACTCCTTGTCTCCGAGCTTGACTGAGATGGTGTGTGCCTCCCAATTGATGGTGGGGTTGTACTTATGGAGGAAGTCATGACCAAGGATCATATCGTAATCTTTCATCGGGCACATCCAGTATAAGGTTGTTATGTGACTCTTTCCAACACAAATGAAGAGGGGACGGGCCAGGTAACTCACTTCACTCGTGCCGTCCACTTAGTTAGCGGGCCACTTCTTGCTCGTGAGTGCAAGACCCCACTTCCAAGCACACTCCATGCTCACAAAATTGTGGCTCGTGCCACAATCCAACAGAATCCCCACCTTCCCCTTGACGCCTTTCACTCGCACTTCCAAGAGAATTGTGGGTTGCTTCACCTCATACCCCGCATCCCATGCCTTGACCTCGGAAATTCCCTTAATTGCCGCAAGGCGTTAGGATGGGCGTTCAAGTGGCGGTTTGGGATGAGAGGAGCTAGGAGTAATGCCACCTAATCCCGGCTCTCCTCATTTCCCGACTCTTTTGTTGCTTTCCCCGCTTCCTTCGTGGCTTGCTTTCCCTTCCCTTGCTGCTTACCCTTGCAGTCGCCCTTCTTTGGAGTCTGACAATCACGTGCAATGTGGCCAGGTTTGACGAGGTTATAATACTTGTGTTGCTACAACGCTCCAATCTCCATGGGTGTGCCATCGCTGTCGGCCCACTTGCTGTAACCACCATCGAAAGAGTTGTGGCTGTTGGCATGACCCTATTGCACACGCGAGTCGTACTACTCTGGTGTTGTAATTATCATTGGCACGCCATTGAGGTAATGCATTACCGTCACAGCGCAGACGTCGTTCTTGAGGCTGTTGTTGTAGTAGAAGCACAATTCGTGGGATTCAAAGCCATAGTTGGCGACAATCTCACAGCGTTACAAAAGCAAAATTGTGCCGATGAACTCGGCGACGTTGCCAGTTTGACGAAGCCGACATAGCTTGGCATGCACGTTGTTCCTCTCATCACCCACGGTGAAGTACTTGATGAGCGACTTCGTGAAATCCGTCCAAGAGGTTGGCCATTTGAGGGTAGGATTGCCATTGCTACAAGTTGGAGCCGACGGGGTTGTGATTCTGGTTGCGACAACTATGTCAGTGACCATTGCTTCTCCACTGCCGTGTGGATTGGACCACATCACATCGATCCACCAGTCTAATGATGCCCCTCTCAACAGGGCCACGGCATAGTCGCGGCGCGCCTCGTACCTTGAGGCATACACGCCAATGGCAGTAATGTACAGCTCTAGCCCGAGTATCCAAGCATGTGGAGCTTGCCCATCCTTCCTTGATGGGTCGAACGGCCCCGGCTTGGATGGGCTTGGGACACCCACCGCAATTCTGTTAACAATGGCAACCACCACTGTTGTTGTCACGGGACGCTTCACGAGCTCTTGATTGAGGTACACGTTCTTCTTCTCCAACAGTTCCATCTTGTCTTGCATGTTGGCGAGCCAATTTTGCAACACTGTGGCTATTGTTACTTCACCTTGTACGTCTTAACGCCACAGTCAACGAGTACGTGATGGATGAAGTCATCTCTGCGTCCGGTGCAACTATGTTCTCAACAGGTTCTCTGGTTACCGAAGAGCGTGGTTAGCCTTGGGCACGGATCCGTCAAAGAGACAAGATGTGTGCTGGTCTACGCTGACTAGGAGAGGTTGCCACGTAAGTGATTGTGCCCCTGAGCCAAGGGTGGCTCTGATACCAAGTGTAAACCGGGCGTGGTGTATTAGCCTCAACCGGATGGTGCAGGCACCAACCAGCGGCAACGTCGACCAAGGAGAGGCCGCTGCACACCTTCCCGGGTTTGTGGAAGTGTAGGATTTTCTTGGGGGAGCACGCAAACACGTGTGGCACAGTGGGAGTAAACTGTAGTTGTTATTCAAGTGTCAACATACAAGACTATTTGTACTTGATGACTCATCTTAGGCGACCCGAGGTCGCCAAGCCATGTGCAGCTCTGTACGGGCCCGGGATGAGTATTGTTGCCTTACTATCACGTATCTCACCTTCCCAGCTTTCCAACGCACCAAGAATCACATAATTTCATGGAGGAACGGCCGAGATATGGCCGTTTACGCGAACCATGGCAATCTACCACTGGCAGCACAACTAGCCGCAGTGACGGCCGCCCGAAGCGCCATTTCTGGCAATAACACATTGGGATACCATTCTGAAGTGCGTTTGGCCCTCAATGATCCTTGATTCATTGACTAACAGGACCTCAAGGTGCGCTTCCACCTTGTTGGGGCTTTTGAGGGTCGAGCCTTGGTCCTTGGGGATGAATTCCCGTCATCTTTTTTCCCCTCGGTCGGTCCAACCTTTGGCCAGGCATAACTTCCTTAGTTCTTGATGGACCAGCCCCGTCCTTGGGTTGATCTCGCACGATTTTCTCTTCTGATTCCAAATCCATAGTCATTCATGCATGGAAGCCTCAAGCAGCGATCAGTGCCATTGACACTGTCCGGCTTAGAGAGAGCGTTGGGAGGAGAAGCTCAGGGTGAAAGGGTTTGCCTACAACTTTACGGTATCAAAATCAACAGAATAGTCACTATTTAAGGTGGTTTATGGCCATCAGCCACTGAGCCCAGCAGTCTTTGCTATGGCAACATCTAATCTGGATGTACCGCAGATTGCTGATGGGTTTTCTACCACATGGGAGGTGGTGTAGCAACGACTGTTGAAGGCATAGAAGCAATAGAAGCAGTGAGCAGATAAGCATTGCTCTGGAGCAGAGTTATAAGTGGGAGATCAGGTGATGTTGAATACAACTAACTTGCAGATGATGGGAGTTGGGAGTCCCAAGTTGAAGCCACGATGGGTCGTTCCGTTCCACATTCTGGAGAAGCGTTCGGATGTATCTTACAAGGTGGAGCTGCCAGCTCATTATACCATCCATCTAGTAATCTACATCTCCCTACTTTGTGTCTATCCTGATCTAGACCTCTTCTTTAAAGGTGGCGAGACACCGGCACCTCCTACTGTCTAGGTTGAAGGGAGTGAGGGATTTGAGGTGGAGAAGATTCTGGCGGACCGCCAGAGGGGACGTTGGTGCGAGTTTGTGGTGTAGTGGAAGGGGTACCCTATGGAGCACAACTCTTGGGAGCCAATGGCCAACTTTAATGTGGGGGCTACCAGCACTGTTCTTTACAACCATCTCAGGGGTGCCAGGACGTCGTGCCTCCAATAGGGGAGGGGTTCATGTAACAAAATGCCCATCTTTTTCTTGCATACTTGGGACATCAACCAAGTTTCAAGAACATTTAGACCTTTTTTCAATTTTTGGAAAGTGGACTCGCGGTCAAGGTTGACTTCGCTCGACCGCAAGGATATGAGGACGCAAGGACGAGAGGACGCGAGGATGCAAGGACTGAGCAAGCGAGCGCGTGCTCCATAAGCCACAAGCGTGTTTTGGCCGTAACTTCATATGATGTTCCGAAAATGCCACGCGAGGGTGGCTTTCCCTCTCGGTGCATAGAATATGAAGCACGCTATCTGCGGAGGGGTTGTTTTGGCGGTGAACCCCTGATGGCGGACACCGTCAACTGTGGCATGTGAAACAGGACGACTGCATCCACCGCAGAGAGGCGTTGAGCTGATGCGACGGTTCACCAAGGGACAAGATGGACCGTCGATCTTGATGATTGACGGTCGGGTGCTTCTCGCACTAGGTAATAGGTGCAAGTAGGGCACCAGATTCAGGTGCAAGTAGGGCACCAGATTCAGGTGCATGTAACTTGTTGGAACAAGCTAGGAGAGTAGTATAATAGGGCCAGGACAGGCCGGTCGAACACTATAAATTCCTTGTACTCTAATCATTGTAATTAACATGTGATAATTTGTGTTCTTCCAGTTCTGACTTCCAGACATCTCCATGTCTATATTTTCGACTTTGCTCTCCACACACAAAGGCTTAATCTCTAGACAGCACACACTCTCACACAAAGACCAAGCTACAGAAGTTAATAATGAATTTCTTAGTGCAGTTCAGTGATATGAACATTGGGACTGCATCCAAGAAGGTTTTGCCCACATGATACGGTACAAGAACGTCCAGAAGAGTTAATATGGTGATGCCGGCGAGTGGTTGGACGTGCCAATGGAGATGGTCCACATTGGCTAGGTAAGGCCTGTTATAAATATATACTGAAAGGAGCCACTTCACATCCTCAAACTGGTAAAAGGGAGGGATGTTGCGCATACAGAAGGTCATCCTGTCTGGATAGCATAATTTTTAGGCTTTAAAGACAGGGAAAGTGACCTTGGACACCATGACCTGGACCTTTGGCTTATGGCTTAGTGGCTTGTAGATATACAGAGAATGAGCGATAGCCAAGCCAGGAATAGTGTCATTGTAGTCTTCAACTTGTACTAAATACTTTGTCATGAGTACTTTACTGTGAAAGACCATTTCAAAGGATAAAATGTAACCTGTTAGAAGTGTTGATGCATGCACCTCCCTCGAGTATCAGTGGTGCAACATCTCTAGGAAGGAGTGTGTGACCCGGTCATCCATGTTAGTAGCAGAGTTTGGAAAAGTTGGGCAAGACAACTGTTGAAACTTTTTGTTCATTCCTTTGAGGTTCATACTTCCCTTCTATGCAATTGGACGATGTTGAATGGTGCATTTGGCTAGTCGTTGCTGGCGGTGGCTTCCATGTCCGATGTGAAGCCGATCACAACAGGGGTGCAAGAAATTGGCGTGCTGCGGTTGAAGCCGAGCGGGTCTGGTTTTGTGTAATTAACGTCTGATTCACACGATGGGCCACTAGAGGAGGTACTCAATGACTCAAGGGGAGGGATGGATCGTGATGTCAGTGACACACCTGTGACAGTGAAATCTGTTTTCTTGGAAAAGGTAGACTGAGCCGGGCGAGTCAAAATCACTATACCGTTGGTGCGGGCCGTCCCGCCGGGGACACCTGTAGTTGTTAAAAGGTCAGCTATTAGAATTTTTAGTGTGATCAAGGCAGAAGGCCAATAAGAGCCTGGCCGACCTTGCTCTAGGAAGGAGTCAACTACTAGCACACATTTCCTCTTGAACTTCCTTTTGTGTGATTTGGGAGATTAGAATCAAGCGGTTTACCTCCTACCGACGTGACGTAAGGTGTCGTGGCCTCAGCCATTCTCATGAGTCCGTTGATGACCGGGGGGGGGGGTTGTTGTGTTTGATGATGGTCACGGGGCCGGGAGATTTTAGATGCAAAGAACGAGGCTTGGGGGATTAACTTTCTTTTAGCCAGGGAGGAAACATGAATGGTAGCTGTTTTGAGGGGTCATGATTGGCTAGACAAATCTTTGCCAAAAAGATGATGCGGATAGAGTAGCCTTCCGTAGTGTGGTACAGGTTGGATAGAGCTTCCGTAGCGGGATTGGTAGTTGGGCCTGCCATGCATGTGGGGCGAGAGAAACGACAAGAGACTGGAGATGGGAACGGTAGAGGCAGCTGAGAAGGAAGAACACCTGCCAAGGGGGGGGGGGAACGTTGTACCTAAGGTCATGATGATGGTCGTTTGAAGGAAAATGCTGGAACTTCAACAAAGATGTATAAAACAGTGAGGGCTGCCCGAAGTGATGGGTCTAATGCAAAACCTCCTCTTTTGACGACCAATTTTCTAGGCCAGGGAGGGGGGTGTTCGGGTATGGAGACCGGGAATGTGTTGTAGTGATTAGTACCGGTAAACATGGCGCCTCTAGGCTCTTCATTTGATGAAGGTCCTTTATCCTACTTTTTTTTAGGTCTTTTTGCAACCTAGATCTTGGTTGAAAACAACTCATTTTTCAAAAGTAAGAGATTGGGCTCCTGGAAAACGAGTCTTTTGTCCATAGAGAAGGAGGAGAGGATATGTTGAAACCTTCAAGGAGCCAGAATGCATGTGGTGGTGCAACTATAGAATTGGATCTTTCCTTGGGACCTCCCCGGTACTTCCAAGGAGCATCCAATGCATTAGGGACCATGTGAAGTGTGATGGAATCAATCACTTTCTTTGTGTATGTTGCATTTGGCGGATGCCCCGCATGTGGGCACCCCCATGGGATGACAACTTCAAGATATGGTTTGAATGTGAGCATGGCAACTTTGCCCATACACTTATGTCCTTTGTTGATATATACGTTAGCCATGGCATAGAGAGTAGGATAAGCATGACCATGAGGATCCGGTTAGCGATGCAATGCCATGTCTTCCGGAGATGCGTATGGATAGCGATGGTTGGCAGCATCGTTGTTAGGGACCATGGTCACATGGGTAAACTAGATGTCAGCTAGAATTATCATTGTTCGAGCGATTTCCCCGAACGAGCTTTGTTCTTGTTGGCGTTAATCCGTGATTCTTGGTGCCGCCATGTTGATTGATAGTCTGTTGTCAAGTCTGATGTCTGCAGCCTTGCGCGTTGATTACGACCTGGAGCGGCTGAAAGTGGGAGAGCGGTTTAGAGCTGAAGAGCGACTTAACGGAGGAGTCCAGTTTTGCCATTGCACTGAAAGCCGGTGAAAGAACCTAGAGGAACATAGTTTTACTTCGGCCAGTGTCACGCCGAACAAATTCAACTCACCAGGGTGACTTGAGTTTGTAAAGGCAATCAGCTTGTTCAACTGTGTCAACCGTGCTTAATAGTTTTCCTTCACTTGATGGCACACAATGTTTTGTGTCCAAGCTCATTCAGCACCGGTGTGACAACATCCACTCACAAGTGACATGCACGTTTAATACTTCCATTTTTTGTACACCTGAAAGTGGAGTGACGTCGTGCATGCGATGACGTGGCTCTCCTCTATGATGTCTTAATCCAGGTAAGAAGTAGAAAAATGAATGAGCAGCAGTTCAGCCGATAACATTTTGTCCAAAAATAATGTGACCACATAAAGTTGATATGAGTTGCTACACCACTAGGGCTTTAGCAACTATCTAGGAAATCATCGACCGGACCCCACTGTTTGCGCATTCGTGGTGGGGACGGACTTAAGGCATGGGTCAACATTGACATTCTTGCATGAGAAAATCTCATAAAATTTTAGTCAGTCCCTTACTGTCGGAGCGAGTTCCCATGTGCACCGATGTGATCCCACATGCCCAACGACGACCTCAGATACAATTGTTTGGACATAAATTTTCATTTGGGGCCTCTGTTCCATATGAAGTGCTCTTTTGTGTAGCCCTTGCATCACGTTCTTGCTACGGCTTGCGTATTTACAATGTCGGGGCCATTGCGAAAGGATACTTGCGAAACTCGCCTCCTGCTTGGCAGGTTTCGATAGCGAGGGCGAGAGATGCCGCACAACACGTCACATCAATTCAACAGGACATGGGCATGAACCGGCCCAGAAAGACAACTTGGGTGTTTTTCTTTGCAAAATGATTAGGAAAGGAGAATAAGGACTTGAACCAGTGAAAAGGCGTTGTAAAGGAACAAAAACCAAAGAACAAACACTACTTTTGGCTTCATGATTATTTTTACGAGTTGTTTCAAGCAATTCCAGTGCACTGTACATGAAGTATGTCAAGAAGAAACTTCAACCCACACATGCATGTTCTAACTTTAATTAAATACCGAGGACATACGTCATTGAAAACATTCTCACATAAAAACAAAGTGACGTGAGATCTAGACATACTCATAAAACGTGCACTTCATTTTTACGCGACTGACATATTTTAGATAGGATTCACTTGACCAATATATCAACATTACAACATATTAGGATGTTACATCAAGTTTTTATTTAGATTTCACATTAATAAAAATTCTGAACCCTAGTGAAATTACCATGTAGAAACTTGGAAATTTTTTAATGAACCCATCCAAATAAGAATAGATTCTGTGTGTTTGAGTTTTTTATGTGTAATGCCGTTGCTATGAGCAAATTCTATTGTAATATAAAGATTGGATTCAACTACAATGTTCAATATAAAAAACACCCGAGTCTTCAAGTGTCTACGAGATTTTCACATTTTGATCTAATGAAGGATAAAAGTACCAGAGGTGCCTAGTTCAACCCCCGTCTTGACACGAGCTACCTTCCGTCGGAAGTCATAGCTGGATGATGCCTTAGCGCTTCCTAGATGATCGGAGGGGCCTGTTTTGGGAGTGCCACCCACATGATGCCTGTGTGAGGGGAAAATTGGTCATATTAAAAATCCGTCAAAATCAAGTTGGAGCGAAACGTACGGATGGACAAATAGTCTTTTCCGTCGGATTTCGACACCTCTCACCACGTGTGAAAATTATCCAAAGTGTTCGATAGCAAAACAAGAAAAAATAGTTTGACGAATCGAGAACTTAGCACATGCATGGTAGGCCAATGCGAGCGGCTCACATTTTGCATGTTTTGTGCGTTGTATGCTCCTCGCGGTTGGGGTATTTCTGGATACTGTTCGTCGGTGCCTGTGAGTTGGGACTGAGTTCACGCACGGTTTTGACTGTTGTAAAACACCAACTTCGCTATCGATGAGCATTGCCGGTATTTTGGCCATTCGATTAGGACATGCAAAAAATCGATTTTGACGACAGCGGTGCCTTGTTGGTATGCGGCATGGTACAAGGCATCACTTAGACATGAGAGTTTGAAGATGATATTTTTTATGGTTGAGTCTTTGAAACAACCACCTGCCTTTGTCGTGGTTCGAACTCGTCTGTTCTCATGTAGGTGAGGCGCGAACAAAGCAGCTCGCACGTATTTGCCCTCTAATGAAATCTTATTTACTCATGAAAGTAGTTTAAAACCTGCTTATAAGTTTAACATATTTGATTTCTCATAAAATTCATTTGAAATATCAAATATTTATAAAAGCTAGAACTTGAAAATTACATGAAAATATCTGAAGACTATAATTGAATTCTCCGTAGTAATTCTGTTTGCTTTTAGTGTTGACTTGGCGTGCGGCTACTCAAGCCCTGGCTATTAAGACCAGCCGAGCATGAGGCGAGTTTCACGAGGAGTTTCTGTTGCAAGGGCACGCCTTGTAGAAACTCCAAGCTGCGTTCCACACTCCCTCTTTCATGAAAACAGACTTTACCGCCTGGGGCCAGTCTTCGGATGAATTAGCGTTTTGCGTAGCCCTCGAGTCGCATTTTTCTCCGACTCAAATATCTACAAATCGGAGCTTGAGCAAAACCGAGAAGACGGGCCCCAGGCACAAAATTCCGTTTTCTTGAAAGAGGGATTGCGGAACGCGGCTAGGAGTTGCTACAGAGCAGTGTGACACCGGCCTTCAGAAGTCGACCTCCGGATTCGAACATCGTTTTTGGCAGGAAAGGTTGGTAGGCGACTTCTATTTCGAATACCGAGGTGGGGGACAAACACCAGTAAGGCCTACCTTGAGTTTGCTGATCTTCATCTTTCATTCCATAAAAGAGCGTCTAGACGAACTTCATTGAATGAAATCCGTGCTTCATTTTGATGAAAGTTGATGAAGGATATTTCACGCTTTTTCATCCAAAGTTCCCGCGGTCAATCTGCTTTCATCTTTCAATTTTTGATTTCGTAGGTTCGAACCGTGGACCCGCCGAGTCAACGGTTCCTAACTTGTCTCTTTGACTTGTCTTGCTGGGTCCACGGGCCAGCTCGATGCGATGACACTATGGGCACATGTCTGTGTTTAGACATTCAAGTTCCTTTTCGTCGACTTCCATTGACTTTCATCTAGCCAAAACCACATGATTGGTCGCTCGGCGAGGCATAGATGAATCATGAAGGGTTGTTGAAGCATGGAAACAAACTTCATCTAAGCCTCGCTGTCAGCGGACTCCTCTAGGTAAATGCGAATTTCAACACCGGCACGGACCCCTCGTTCAGTTTTCACGTTGAGGCCACATCGGCTACTCCCGTGTAAGATTGTGCGAGAACGTAGGCCGCGATCTCACACCATCAGATGGGGGTTAGAAAAATGGCAGGAGCATTGAAATTCAATCGGACGGCTGACATCTGAGATCACGGTTGCACCATCAGCAAACATTGATTGGTAAAAATTCTCCAATCGTGCCACCACTTATTCAATTTTCTAGTTGAACCGGGCATTTGGTATCGCAAAATTCGCTCTCCTCCGAAAAAGGGAGGTGTTCTCTTATCCGAGGGTGGGTAACTGAATAAATGTTGCCAATCTTGTGCGATGATTTTGTCATCCCATCAGCTCTCATGGGCGCTCATGGGATGTAACGTGCACTGCTGCCCTCACGCTAATCGAGAGCCACACGTCCATCAACATCACGGTATCACGCCATCAGCCGCGACCTTGTGTAGCGGTGACGTCACTGGTGCGAATGGCAATTTGCGTAGTAGCCGTAGGAAATGGGTTGGAGCTAGCTAAGGGGGCAGCAAGAAGCGCGAGCCTCCGCGTCGGAACAGAGGGCGAATAACCCGTTTTTTGTTGTAAAAATTTCAAGCCCATCAGTGATGTCCTGAGACCGCGGCCGAAGATGAAGGATGAACTTCAGCAAGCTAGGGGCGCAGCCTAAGGTGGTGTACCGAACCTACGATACGGTCGTAAGAAGTAGAAAACCAGAAAATAGGCGATTGCTTCTTTGTTGTAGCACACCCTCCTGCACAGTCATACAACTGTGCTGTAGGTCATATTTTGCGCTAGACTTATCGTTATTCTTGCCACTTTTGAAAACTGTTCTTCTGCTACGGGTTTTCTCATAAAACGGGAAAATACTGCGCCGCCTTACTTTCCGCGCACCGCGCATGTATCTGGTAAGTCTGGCTGCGTTCATCACCACGTGGTAGCGTTGAGTAATTTATGCATGAACCGGTGACGCGTTGCTCACCATTTTCCAAGTACCTGCGACTTGACAGATTTTCGCCTGGACAGGGCACCAGGCGAAAATAATGTTCCCACCTGCCGAAAGACGAAATTGTGGGCGGCGTTTCATTTCATGTACCATAGCGATTCCAGCTTATTCACCATAAGGAGAGCCAATCCGACATCAAAAGCAGAGAGCGTGAGAGAATTTTACATTCACCGGATAAAACATATAGTATTGACAGTTTGCGATAGGAACAACGGGGAAGACAGCGATATCACGGCTATTGGTCGGTCGTCGTACCCCACCCTTGGAATGTGAAGGAAACAGGGTCCTAGCGACGGCCTTACACGCTCGACGGGGAGGTCGCGTCGATGGAAGCGACGCTAGCAGTTAACGCTAGGGTTTGGACAACCCGGCCCTAGACGTTCTGTACCTAGGGTTTGAAGGCCACATAGGACCTCGCGTGCATGCATCCGTTGTTCACTTACGCTAAGGAGTTGTCTTTCTCACCTGACCTTGCATGACGACTGTGCCGCAAGCTATGGTTCTGCACGTCCGAGAGCCCTCAATCGATGGGCCATGCAGGTGACCTCTGGAACGCCCCTGACGCTGCCAACGTTCAGCAACGGTCTTCCACACCCAACCAGGCCGCCACGACTAACTGGCTATGGTGAGTACTCCGTCCCCAACTTGTTGTCCCCAATAAATGCGCACGCCTACAACTGAGTCTGTCATTTCAGTACACGCGTCCGGCATGGAGGCGTACGCCCAAGCGAGGGCGACTGCCCTCGGGTCTGTACGGTATGTACTATACAATGTCTACCGCGCTCTCCGCACGCCCGGGTCATCCCTGCTAGCACGTCGTCGTAGTCAGCACGATGTCGGTGAAGGACATCGCCCCGTAGGCCTTTCAACGAATCTGTTCGATGCCTTCAACGCTGCGGCTGGTGGATCGCAACCCCGCGGATAGAGAGTGCGCAACCAACGTGAACAGCGCCGCCGTCCGAAGCGAATGGTCCCTGCGGGTGAGAGTCCCAGCGTTCGTCTGGACACAGCGAGCACAACTGTTAGTTTGTGGTGGTACATTTGGCCGTGGACTGCAAAACTAACTGTTTTCTTCCTTGTTCACTATTTGCAGGATCTTCTGACGAGGAGGAGCCATACGTACTGTCCGACGACGACACAGTGGGGGATGTCTTCCCCGGCGAAATGGCGTTCGCGACCATGGCCGCTTGTCGCCACGCCATTGAGGACTACGCAATCCATCGCCGAATGCCGCTATCTTGGGCATGTTTGGAGCCTGGGAAGATTGTTGTGAGGTGCGAAAACCACCGCGCGCACGGGTGTGGGTGGGTGCTACGGGCCTCTCTCCACAAGCGCCATGGAAACGTGGTTGTCATGTATTTTTTCGATGAGCACAAGTGCAGCCCGGGTGATACCCGTGGCAGCCCTGCACGCACGGCTGCGTGGGTCCTACGCCACGTTAGAGGCACCCTAGCGGAAGACGTTACGGTGAGTGTGGCTACATTGCAGGCGGTTCTCCATTTGCTCACCGACGAGTCCGTCGGTTACGCAGTCATGTGGCGCTCACGCAACAGAGCACAACAGGACATCATGGTCGAGCTTTCACTTTCGTGGGCTCTCTTCCTCGCTCTCGTCGAAGAGGTGAGACACATTGCATTGGTCTTGGGGGTATCGGGAGCTCCGTTCATTCCCGCTCGCGGTGCAAACACAACTTATCCGCATTGTTTTCCATGGCTGCGCAGATTATGCGTATTGATCCACAAGCGAAGGTGGTCGCGGAGGAGGACGCCGAGCACCAATTCTTACGTGCTTTTTGCACACCGGGCACTTGTCGCGAGGCGTTCCGCCATGTCCGGCGCATCATGACGTTCGACGGGACCTTTTTGAAGAACGGGTTCTCCCAGGTGCTGCTGATTGCCCAGACGTTCGACGCTAACAACCATGCGTTTCCCATCGCGTGGACGTTGGTATCGGGAGAGAATGCGGAAAACTGGACCTGGTTCTGCGAACTTCTCGTGGAAGCCTTCCCCACTGCAGCTGACGCCGGTGCCGTTGTCATCTCGGACCGGGACCGCGGCCTCCACATCGGGGTTGAGGCGAAGCTGCCGGAAGCCGCTCACGCTGCGTGTGCGTGGCACATGACGGAGAACGTGAAGGCACGTTGCGGTAAAGCTGCAGCGTATGCCTTCTAGAGACTTGCACACGCACGCACAGACGTGGAATGGGCACGCGCGTTGGCTCATCTCCAGGCCGTGCCTGCACCGGCAGTGCGGTACATCCTGGGGACCGACGACGTCGGTGGCATTCCTGTTGAGACATGGAGACGCCTGCACTTCCCTTTGCCGAGGGGCGGGCACACGACTTCCAATGCATCGGAGTCACTGAACTCGCGTCTGCATGAGGCCCGGAAAACATATCCTGTGTTCTGTTTCGTGGCCTTGTACAAGTACACACAGCGGTTGTTCAATTTGCGCCGCAACGCTGCCAGCGTTGCTTCTAGGACGCTTGCTCCTGTCGCGTCAGCGCGCTTGCTGAATAACGTCGTGACATCGTGGCCCTACGTCGTCAACCCCAGTTCAATGCTCATCGGCACCGTGCGGGGTCCAACGAGTGATGTCCCTCGCGCTGTGGACTGCACTACTTGCACCTGCACATGTGGCAATTACCAGGAGTATCAGTTGCCTTGTGTGCATGCATGTGCTTTGCTGCTGAGTTCTGGGGAGAACCCTGAACTGTACTGTTTGTAGAGCCTCTCCCTGGTAGCATGGCGGCGGACCTATGCGCCTGCATTGCCAGGTTTCAACATCAGGACCTTGTAGTACGCGCTGACGGGTTGGCACCCGCCCGGCATCCGCCCCGGACGAGGCCGCCCGCGGAGCGCACGTCGGGAGCGCTGGCACAGGGAGAGGGCCAACCGGCTCTGCTCTAACTGCGACTATCGCAGCCACACGCAGCACAGCTGCACCAACCCGCCAGCATCAACTCCAACAGGTGCTGCTGCTGCTGCTGCCCGTGCCGCACGATCTGCAACGGTAGCAGCAGAACAACATGTAAGTGATGGGGTGTGTCCAAGCGATGTGGCTGAGGCCGCAGCCGCGGTGGCTGCGGCAGACGCTCCACCGTATGTGGAGGTGCTCTCTAGTGACACGGATAAGGAGTAATAGGAGGTTTAGAGAAGGGGGGAGTCAGCTTAGTGGACGTAGTGTAGAAGATGGGAGGGGGGGGGCTGGGCACCAGTGTCGTTGTTCATAAGTCATGGATCTGAGTTAACAATGTTCAATGGATCACATTTGCATTTACATGGATGTACTGCCTACTTCCTACGTAGAAGGCTCCAGATCCCAATCTTCTTGTAGTTGCTTCCAGATGCCTTCGCGGCGTCCTTCTTCCCTTGGCGTTTGCCAGCTTCATAACATTTCTTATAAGCCTGCTTGTAGAAGTAGGCACGTCTAGCAGCCTGGCATTGTGCATAGCCAAACTTCACATAGTACTCGAAAATCCACAATGCTGCAACACCAAGTAGGAAGGGGAACCAAAACGCAGGAGGGGCTGGATTTGCAATGCAAGTGTTGGACGGTGGTGCATCCGTTGTGACGTGTTTGCATTGATGACAGTGAGTGTGTCAGGGCGGAATGAGCCTTAAGTACTGAGAGATGCCCATAAACAGAGTTAAGAACCTGACTCCAGAACCATCCCCACCCTAACCCCAAAGCCCAAAACCCCAGGGTCTGGAACCCCATAGCTTAGAACGTCACAGGTTGGAACTGTAACGGCTGGAACCCTACAGCCTTGAACCCAAACCCCAAAACCCTGAAGCGTACAGCCTTGAACCCAAACCCCAAAACCCTGGAACCCTACACAAACACACACACACACACACACACACACACACACACACTAACACACACACACATA
>SZWC01000924.1:200122-215169 GCA_023375785.1 Penium margaritaceum
AACGGAGTCTCTGAGCGTTGGAACCGGACTCTTGCCGACGGCGTCCGTACCCTTCTGTCTGAGTCCGGTCTTCCTCCTCTATTCGCCTTTGAGGCCATGAGTTACATGACCTGGGTGTGGAATCGGGTCCCACACGGGCCCCTTCCCCGCTTGGTCACACCTTTTGAGCGTTGGTACGGGACCCGTGCTGACCTGCGCCTCGCTCGCGTCTGGGGTAGCATTGCGTCGGTCTGGCTCCCTGAGGACCTTCGTGACGGCAAACTCTCCCCGCGTGGGCGCCTCTGCCCTTTCTTGGGCGTGTCTGCCCAGTCCAAAGCCTGGCGCTTCTGGGACCAGGAGCGCCAGTGAGTCATTGAGTCCCGCGATGCTCTTTTCTTCGAGTCTGTCTTTCTCCGTGACCTCAGTCGTCACTCTACGGCAGCCTCCCTGCTGCCGCTCTCTCGGTTGCGGGGGGAAGTCGGGCTTGCGGCTCGCGTTGCCCCTGCAGTCCCTGCTGCGGTCCCTTCCTCGCAGCCTCCACCCTCGGATCGGCCTTCGTCATCTGGCACTGTGACTCCTTCCCCTTCTCCTTCCGTGTCGTCCAGCTCGCTCGGAGCTCTTGCGTCTCCTGCCTTGTCCTCCTCCGTTCCGTCTGAGTCCATGTCTCCTGCACACTCCTCAGCGGCTCCGTCCATTCCGCTTACCCCTGTGGCACCCAGTTGTTCCACCGCTGCTCCGCCGTTGCCTGGTAACCCTCTTGGTCCTGCTCCCATCGAGCCCTTCGTCTGTGGCGGGCGTCTCCGCGCGCTCCCCTCTCGTTCGTCCAGTGTCTCTGCCCCATCCGTCCGTCCTGTCCAGTCCCACCCAGAGCAGCCTGGAAGGCTACCGACTGGCATGGACGCCTTGGGCCTGGCCACAGCAGTCAGTGGTCCATCCTAGATCTGCCCTTGGGCAGACACTGCTCAGGTCTGAGCACGAGTGCGCTCTCGAAGCCGCCATCCGCAGCAGTGTTGCTGAGTGTCACGTGACAGTTGCTGCTGCACCCTCGTCAGACCCGACTACTGTTCGTCAGGCACGCACTGTGCCCGACTCCCAGCAATGGGAGGCAGCCATGCGAGATGAGCTTCGAGCTCTTGGTGACCACGCCGTCTACGAGCTGGTCGATCTCCTGCCCGGTCGCAAAGCCATCGACGCACGATGGGTCTTTAGGCGCAAGTACAAGCCCAATGGCGAGCTTGACAAGTATAAGGCACGTCTCACCGCCAAGGGGTTCTCACAAGTCCCTGGCGTTGACTTTGACGAGACGTTTGCCCCCGTCGGACGCTACACCACTGCTCGCGCCCTTCTGAGTCTTGTCGCCCACCATGACTGGGAGCTCGAGCAGATGGATGTCAACAACGCCTTCCTGCACGGTCAGTTGGANAGGGTGTGGAGACTGCGCAAGGCTCTCTATGGCCTGAAGCAGTCACCACGGTGTTAGAACCAGGAGATCACCTCTACCCTGGAAAAGGGTGGATATTGTCGTAGCACAGTGGATCCTTCTCTTTTTGTCGCTCCCAACTCTGCATCGTTTGTGGCAGTCCTCGTCTATGTGGACGACCTGCTCATTGCGTCACCCAGTCAGGAGGCAGTGTCGGCTGTGAAGTCCCTGCTGCAGTCCACGTACAAGATGAAAGACCTGGGCCCAGCTCGAGTTTTTCTCGGCATGGAGCTTGAGCGTGATCGTGCTCACCGTGTTCTGCATGTCCACCAGGCTGCATATGTCAGGAGTCTGGGGGAGCGCTTTGCCTCGCTCCTTGAGTCTGTGCCCTCAGCATCCACGCCGATGACGCCCGCTGGGCAGAGGTTGTTGAAAACACTGGATGTGTCCAAGCTGGGGGAGCAGGTGGATATGACCGACTACCTGCGCGTCATAGGGTCATTGATGTACCTGGCCACTACCACACGAGCAAACATCGCTTTCGCTGTGAACTTCCTTGCACAGTTCTCACAGTGCCCACGGGTGTGGCACATGGAGGCCGCGCTGCGTGTTGTTCGATATGCGCTTTCCACTGCACGAGTTGGCCTCTGTTACCGGGCGTAGCCGTCCGTCGTTGTTGATGGCTACACTGACAGTGACTGGGCGCATGACACGGATGCACGCAGCCGCACCGGCTATGTCTTTCTCGTCGGTGGCACAGCAGTCTCCTGGAAGAGCGGTAAGCAGGGTTGCGTCGCACGCAGCTCGAGTGAGGCGGAATGTGTCGCCCTTGGTGCAGGCACTTGTGAAAGTGTTTGGCTGTGTCGGTTGTTTCAGCAGTTGCGTGTACCCATCCGCTGCATCACCTTACGCTGTGACAATCAAAGCACAAAAGCTATTGCTGAGCACGACGGCATGCATCACACTCGCACCAAGCACATCAATGTAGAGCATCATTTTGTACGTGAGCGTGTGGCTGCAGGTGATGTCAAGATTGTGTGGGTTGACACGCGACAGCAACGAGCTGACTTTCTCACGAAGGCACTCAGCAGCAATGTCTTCAAGGCAGCAGTGCGCGCTGTTGGGTTACTGTGTCCTCGTGTTGCTCCTGGTTGAGTTGTCATGCCAGTGCTCGTGTACAGTCTTGTGTTGTGTCACGTCTTGTGACGTTCGCGTTGTGCCTGTGCATGTCGTTCATGTGCGTCGGCTGTGGGTCATGGGGGAGGGTTGGATTCATATCATTATCACACGGTGACCTCTGGCCTCGTTGCACACTCACATCACCGGTGCAGGTGACTGACCAGAGAGAGATGACTTTGCCGACGGACTCGTCATGACCAGAAGTTGGGAAGACGAACCATGAAGAGGCTCAATCTGAGCTTGCCAGCCACATTTGCATTTCTCACATGCATTCAAGCACAGTTGGCCATGAGAATAACCGGGTTCGCCCACTAGCCAGATATCTGCTTGGCACACCTACACTCTGGTAGAAAATTGTCTTGTGGGTAGGTTGGATCGAATCCCCCAGGTTCGAGGGTGGCGAGCGAGATCGAGCTCGCTGCTCGCTCGCTCGCTCTCCCCTCCCCGTAACAACTCTGTTGCTTGTTACTTCGTGACTTCTCACCTCTCATTGCACTTCTACAGATCTCTGTGGTTCTTGATCTCCATACATGGTGCACCCGTCTTGGTGCTTGCTCCACAGTGTTCCTGTCTCTTCTTCCACTACCTACACTCTATAGTTCTTCTACAGTCGCTAGATTTTCCTTGGTGGACTAGGCCTTGAGCCCAATTTGCATGTTTTGCATTGATGATCAATCAATGCTCGACTTGTGCACCCGTCGTAGTGTCAAGCTCGAGATTTTGCATCTTTAGGTTCAAACAATGTTGCGTTTGGATGCCTGTGCATAAAGTTACGGCAAAAAACAATGGATTTCGGCCAATTTTAGGACAAACTGACACCGTCGTGTGCGTCACCCATAGCGCGCCCGACATGTATTTATGTTGAATGCTTGTCAATTGTCATTTCTCTCTACAACCCTAAGCTATTGGAGCTTATGAAACTTTGCGCGACCCCACAACCCAACTCTTGTTGTTTTTGCACGAGCTTGCTAGAGCGTCAGCTGACCAGATACCGTAGTGTATGATACATTCGCCCAAAACATTTGTCTAGTTCACCCATGTGCCACAAATAATTCCATGTCCTTTGGGCAAATCAAGCTGTACAATCCGGCGTCGCCATTGCCTATTCTACGTGATTGTTTGATAAAAAAAAGTTGTCGATCGAGCAGTTTGACAACGACAGAGCGACAAAAATGGTCTCATGGTGCAAGCTGACGTGCCACGTTAGTCTGCGTGGCACCATAACCCTTGCCATCCACGGTGGAACGATACATTTGACCCCTTTCCGAAGGTGGGGATGAGCAGATTTGCTAATTTAAATACTCTTGTTTTCCCAGTCTAGCCTCTCGGGCAACCACCCATACAATTGAAGTGTGCCCAATTTTAGGTGATTGTGTAACAAACAGATGGGAAGCTTGGCCCACTGGGCTAAAACCGCGGTAGTTGAGGTTCTCCGACCCTCAACTCATCCCATCCGTCGCCCACAGGCCTGGACCCACGTTCGAGCTACGTGGCACACATCGCGCTACAGAATGCAAGTATCACTAAAAAGGAAATGATAACTTTGGCAAATTTGACATACACTACGATAGCATAGCCACATCATGAGCAGCAATGCTAGGAAGCTTCCTAGCAGTTTTCATGGCTTTAGAACGGCGAGGCATCCCTTGCTGAGCTATGCACCAGAGACGTATTAGTGGCAGCAGCTGTGAGAGTCATTCCTACAGCCACAGTCTTGGGAGGACCCACCAACCCACGGTGACGCATCGCAATAGAATGCAAAAATGAAGATGTCATTGCAACGAAAGCCATAATCATGTCACCACGCCATCACCAGGAATGCAGCAAAGGGTTGTCTAACCCTTTCCATGAGCACTTGGAGCACGTGATGTTCATAAGCGGTCTGTGAAGTTTCATTCACATTGCACCTACCACCTCCCAAGACGTGTCAGAGTGTGACAACCCCAAATGGCCACCGTTTTAGGCGTGAAAGGTTTGTTAGAACGGAATAATTCCCTTTTACCCACGTTTTGAGCGTCGGCCTTCCCGATTGCCCACTTTCCTCACAAAATATACGGTTTACCCACTGGTTTGAACAACTGACCACCTTGTCCACAAAACGCGAATACGGATTAAGCGTGACTGTGTTGCCCACTTCTCAAAATCATGACTAGAATTATGGAATTTTATGCTTGTTCTTGTTGGTGGGTGTTATAGTAATTATATTTTAAGATTCCGTGGATTCATCGTGGATTTTGCTCTCTTATTCTTTAATTAGGATGCGATGGCGAATTCAACAGCATAAGTGTAATATTTTATTTTTTTTTATGAAACATTGAAGCATTTGGTCGCCTTCTGCAGTTGGTTTCGGTTGGGGTGCTTATATGGAAGTTTCCTTTCTATGTCTTCTCCAGATTGTGCCAGTTTTACTTTGTTGAGCCTGTTCTTGCATGCAGCTGGTGGGGTTCGCATGCCGACACGGGTAGCCGTGCTTGAGTATGGTCGAGTGGTGCTCCACTCACCATTTTGCACACTACGCGGAAAACAAAATACTGCACGTTGCAAATCGTACGCGACATCGCACGTCGGAATGACGGAAGCGAGGCCGACGACGTCAGCCCCTTTCTCTTGAAGTGTCGACAGCTAGTGTTTAACAAGGTCGTGTTTTCATCGTTGTAGAGATTTAGCTCTCATCGTGAGCAATTACGTTGTCCTATCGGACAACAATTCGTCAACCTTAAGATACTCTACTTAATCACTGAACATTTTGTACACACTAGAATGTAGTATTTATCCGTAGAAATATTCTTGAGTACGATTCTAACATGAGTATTGCACATATCATTTATACAAAAATATGACTCTTTGTAAACACGGTTAGTCACAGTTCGTAGGATCGTAGGATCTAACAGCTTAAGATTTTTGTCGCTTGTTCAATCAACTTCATTGGCACAAATTTGCTTTCGTCGATTGACCTCATTTGAAGAGATTTTTCGGACGACCTCGTCGACCTTGCTCCCGTTCTTCCGGAGTGCGATGCATAGTGCGATACATGTTCGTCAAATGGAAGCTTATAGAGCTTGCACGGTTCTGTTTTTGAGACTTCCGATGCAAGGTTTTTCCTCACATATTGCACGGGATATGGAACGAAAGAAGCGAGGGCGACGAGCTCGCACCCATCTTTTCGTCTCGGGAGCTCTACAAAGATTAGGAGATAGAACTCCAATGTTTCCATCGTAGGATGTGACGAATTCAAACCGTTCGATCCATATGGCCAGATAACATCGTGTTGTCTATACTTTCTTAAAGAGAATAGTCCCTCAACAATGAGGAGTATTATGAGCTGATCGATTGTCGTCGAACAGCCGATGATGGTTTTCTATGGGTATGGTGGAACAACTTCTAAACGAAAGAATGAAAGAAAATTTCAAAAAGTAAGATTACAGGTCCTCAATAGCGAATGTCACTTGGAAGAGGGATGATGTGGAGACCATTTTGTAGGATTCATGATGTCAAGGAGCATGAGCCTTGGACATCCGCTCGTTACGTTTGGTGACGAGCGGATGTCCAAAGTGGGTATCGGAGTCACCTCATAAAAAGTGGGTTAAGGGTACCTCTTTTTTTTAAACTTTGGACATAGTACGCACCGATAAAAATCATTGGGGAGAACGGAAGGCCCCTGCCAAAAAATGGGCAAACTAGTCCTCTTCTCCTACGACTGGCTGATACGTAAATAAAGTTTTCAACTGTGGATAACCTGCGCAGAGCTTTTCCAAATGGTGGGTAAACATGTATCCCCCTTGTAAGAAAACCCTGGTCATAATCTGTCCATCACATTCACTCATGCATGCTTTGTTTCCTGCCTTACATGATACAAAAATAAATTGAAAAACAATCTCTTAAAACTAGATGTTTTCCCGGATTTCAAGCTCTGACAAAGCGTGTGACGTTTTTGACCCCTTCTAAATTTTTTTTGCAAAAATAACCACCATTGCGCTCAGCATCCTTGGCCGCATCACCTTAACAAATTTCACTCGATTTGGACAACCTTTCAGGATGAGGTCATCACCTACACTTAGCCAAAGCTTTGCTTCAGACATCAATGGTTGCCAACATGTCAAATCAACGAGAAACACGACCAGTTTCTTATTTGGACCATCTTGATTTTCGGACACATAGTGAACTGCACAGATGGCGCTGCCCTGTGAGAGGGGCAAGGGGCTAGGAGTCCCCTCCTCATCCTCCTCTTCGAGCATCATGAGTCTACGATTGCAGTCACTCGCAATGGAAAAGCTTCGTTGGATGCAGGATGAGATGCGTCTCGAGTAGTAACATCAGACCGACATGCTACAAGAGATACCAAAGTTACTAGGGGGTCATTCAGGGGCTTCTCAATGCCCCTCATCACAGGTTGACACCTGGGAAGAGGAAGAGTTAGAGGATGACATACGTGAGGACGAGATTCGTGTTCTTCAAGAGCGTATCCGCGAGCTACGTCTGGCATCTCAGCCTTCCATCCTACCACTTTCTTGCCGTCAAGAGAAGCCACATAGTTCAACAAAATCCACGTTTGGTGGTGTATCTTTTACGGGTGGTATCCTTGTATCTCGCCTTCTGTCTCCCAAGCCTGAGGTCGCCCTCACCACGGAGCGGTGACCTAAGGACTTTGAGACACCCCCACCTAGCTATGATAGCGATGATGGCGTTGATTCTTGGGAAAACCTATTCCAGATGAGGGTAGCTCTCCCTACTACAAGAGCCAATACCAGACTCGCGACACTCACCAGGTCCAGAAAGTAGCGAAAGCGATGTGTGGTCCGAAATTCAACATGCCGCGGGAGATTGTGGTGGAATTTTGACCCTTCCTTGGTGAGACCGGGACCGAACCGCAACAAACGTGCGCCAAGGCTGAGAGTTGGTCTTGACACTACTTGCTGTGCAGACCCACACCACGAGGGCAGTTGGATTGTGTGAGTTCCACTACCTTCGCCAGGGTCCCATAAAGCTTGCAACTGACTACTAGATGAGCGTCATGCGCCTTTATATGTGCCTTGGGATTGATGGCAGAACACGACAATGGGCATTTGGCACCATGATGATGGGGGCGCACTTGAACCACGTGAGTTTCTTCACACGATTCAAATGTGTGGCTCTCTCTGAGATGTGAGAGTCACTACAGCTACTTCCTTGGGCTCATTGCTACTTTTTGCAGGCAACTAAAATCATAAGGCCGTTGTCACGCATTAATAGAGTCCAATTATTGCATAAGTGGCTGCAACCACTACGATGCCATTGTCCGTGTTCGACAACCCTATCTCGATCACTTGCTCGTCCTTCCCCTCTACTCCAAGTGGCTGCATCGAGGGTGTTACAACAATCGTACATGGGAAGAAGAGGAAAAAGAGACACGACAAGGGACAACAACAATAACAAGAACCAATGAGCAGTAATAGCGGAAGTTCAATCCATTGCTGCAACTATTGGACACTCACGCACTTTGAGCATCCTCTTGATTAGCCTGGGGTCATGCGTGGCCTCCATGCAACACACGCAAAGCGGATGTCTACCGTTTACACACAGGTGGGTTGCACCTCGACCATGAATGCAGCAGATGCAACTGCTTCACAAGGCAAGAGTTGTGATCTGGACCCCCAAGATCATATGATCACGGAGCTTTGTCAGCTACTAGCACTTCGTACTCAAGGAGGTGCGAGTATGATGTCACACCCGTGTGGTCCCCAGGTAACTCTTCTTGTTGTGTCTTTTGGCTGTGATGATGCTTGTGGGGGAGCTAAATCAGCTTGTGATGAGGATGGACCTAACTGTCTCGACTGGCTTGAGGAGTCACAAATCTATGTTTTTTGTTGTTTCCGGAGCCCTTCTTCCCAGTATGCAACAGAGGTCGAGTGTTCTATGGCATGTTGTTCAATTTCGTCGGCAGGTCGTGCGCTGAGTGGAACCTAGATAATTGACCCTGGTACCACTCATCACTTGACCTACCGTCTTAGTGACTTCGTTGTGCTTGATCCCATTACATCTGTTTGGTCCTTTTGCACAAGATCTTTTCAATCATTGCGTGTCCATAGAGGTAGGGTCGTACAGTTCAATGGTCCGTCTGGCCCCTGCTCTTGATGTGTGCCTACTATCTATTCGTGCATGGACCAGGAAAGGTCTCACCGCTAAGCACTCTACTAACTCAGCCATAGGAATTGCTCGTGACACTTGTATTGTTCTTCTTTGTGCATTAGTTATCAATGAACTACATCGTTTATCTCCCTCCAATCCCTCTAGCTCCTCCCCTTCCCTCGCATCTACACGTGTGCTTGTCATTGATTTTCTCTCTTTCTATAGAATCCAGTGTTTGCTACACCACAACCTATGTCATGTGAGCTCAGATATTGTGTCTGAGAAACCCAGAGCTCTCACTCCACGGAGCCTGATCCAGGTATATTGAAGGAGGCACTCTCAGCTTAAGACGGAGAGTTGTGGCATGATAACGGATGCGCTAAGAGCCATCCGTGATTATGGTGTCTATGAGCTCATTGACCTGCTGCTTGGGCAAAAGGTTGTACATGCAAAGTGGATCTTTCACAAGAAGGTGAAGCCCAATGGCACATTGGAAAACTACAAGGCTTGCTTGAAAGCCAAGGTGTTCTCACAAGTTGAGGGTGTGGATTTCATTGACACCTTTGCATCCGTTAGTCACATAACCACTACTCGTGCCCTCTTCAGGGTTGTTGCTCACTATGACTGAGAGCTACACAAGATGGATGTGAATAGAGCGTTCCTCCATGATAGTCTACAGGAGGCGATCTACACTGTCCATCCACTTGGGTTTGAGGTTGGCGACAAGGCCTAGCGCTTTCGGAAGGGTTTATACAACTTGAAGTAGTCACCCTGGTGTTAGAACCCGGACCTCACTAGCACACTGACACATGCCGGGCATGTGGGAAGTGACGTTGATCTATCTCTCTTTCTGACAAGTGTAGTTGAGAGCCTCACCGAAATCCTAGTGTACATGGATGAAATCCTCATTGCATCTCCTTCGATGGAAGCCGTAAAGGAGACCAAGGCAGTTCTCCAAGATTCGTGCACAATGAAGGACCTTGGTCTTGTAGCTGTGTTTCTTGGGATGGAAATTGTGCATGATTGTAAGCTGCGAACACTCTTGCTGCATGAGGAAGGTTACACTCGCATTGTCGGGGAGCATTTTTCTTTCATCCTTGGTGTAGTTCCCATAGCTTCCACCCCCATCACAGCTGGCGAGCAGGATGCTCCGAAGTTGGATGATCAAACATAGGTGGGGGAGATAGTGGACATGACCCTGTACTGGCATCTCATTGGCTCTCTGATGTACTTGACCACTATCAAACGACTCAACATTGCCTTCACGGTCAACGTCCTAGCACAGTTTTCATAATGTCCTTGTGAACTGCCTTCAACATCTAGTTTCCCAACACATTGAGTCTTGTGATGTGCATCTTTGTCAAGCGTCCACTTCATGATTTGTATTGTGTGGATTGCCATGTGTCACTTTCATCCGTGACACAGTCGGTCCAATTTCAGCATCGTGCAGAAGAACCCGCTTTTCCATGTTATCCTGCCCAGGCCACTGCCATGGCGTTTCTCAGCCTTCATCTCTGTCCTAACTCTGGCCCATTCCTATAACCTGTATCGGCCTCCCTTTGTCCCCCTTGATTCAACCTCTTCCTTGGCGCTTCCTTAGCCTCTTTCCCGAATCTTGCCTCAGCCTCCACGTTGGTCCTTGTTTCAACCTCTTACCTGGCCGTTGCCGCCTCCTATTCACATTCCCCATTGACTACCTTATCCCCCACCTTGACCTCTGTCCCTATCATTTCCTCATCTGCCTTTTCCCCTGTGGGCTTCATGACTTCCTTCTCATGTTCCTACTGTGTGATCTTGAGTTAACGTCTACTCTAACTGCATCCTGCGTCTCGACCTTTACATCAACCTTTGGGCTTCTTCCTCTTAGTCCAGGATTCTCCTTCTCTCTACCTCTCTCTTTACTCCTCCCTCTCCATTACACCCTCTCCTGTTCATTCCTCCACTCACTCCACTTCTCCCACTTCTCCCATTTCTCATGCTTTTTTCCATCTTCTTTCCTCTCTAAGCCTTTTTCGTACATCAAACTTACAAGATGGTCCCCCTTCTTCTTTCTCCCTGTCCTTCATCTTGTCTTTTCATCTTCACCAACCCTCTCCATGCCAGCTTTCCATACTCTTTTCTGGTGAGAAGATGAGAAAGGGAACTCCTTTTCCTCAATCAATTTTGCTTCCCTCTTTCTGACCCATTTGTCCAATGGAACCATTTTTGTTGTTGATGAATTCCTTTTCCCTCCTTTTCCACAACCTCGTTTCCCATCTCTCCATTCCACTCTTAAAATTCACCTCTTTTCATCCATTTCCTCCTCCACTACTCATCCTTTCCCTTATCATGTGTGTCCCTCCTCATCCCGTATTACAATTTTTTCTACCATTCTTCCCACCTCTTTATCCCTCTTTCCATCCCTCTCAAATTTCTTCTTCTTTCTTTCCTTCTCCACCATTGATTCATCAATCTCTCCCTGTTGGCTCCTTCTTTCTTCAATATTTTTCCACTCCATCCTTATCCCTCTTCCTTATTGCCTCTCCATGCCTCTTGAGCTCACCCTCCCAGTTTTGAGTATGAGATCCTCCCGTCCCTCTCTCACGTCCACCTTCCTCCTCCCCTTTGGCATATCTCTCCCTTTCTTTCCTCACTCTCTTTTCCACCCTCCTATCCCTTTTTGTTCTTGACCTAACTGTGACTTCATTCCTCCACTTGACCTCTTCTGACCTTGCTCTTTTCACTAGATCTCCTCTTGCAGTTGACGTCCTCCTTTTCTCCCCCTTGTTGTTGCCTCTCCTACACCCCCGCCTACTGTCTTGCTTGACATGCTTTCCTCTTTCACACCCTCTGTGATGGAACTCAGTTACGCCCTTCACAACCGTCTACATCACTCATTTCTCTTTTCCATTCACCCTTGTCTACGCATAGCAAAAATCACCACCCCTTCCTCCTCTAGTTTTCAGGTTTACCATTCATCATTGTTTTCCATTCATCATTGTTTTCAATGTAGCATACCTTCCACCCCAGCCATGCTCATTACCGTCAGCTGCTAAAAAATAAAATCTTCCACGCTCTTGATGCATGTGTTAGTGTCAACTTTGTGGGTGGCCGTATGACGGTTTCTTGACGTAGTTTTAGGTACATTATGCACTTCGTGTATCCCATCATTCACCTTTCCTACCACCCTTCAACTATGACAAGCATTGCACACCGCGTAATGCATTTGCCTATCCAAATTCCACTCCTGACCCATTTGTTTCCTTTTAACAACCACAATGCGTCTGAGCTTGTCATGCTTCTTCCATGTTGCACCGTGATCAAGTAAAATGGGTCCTCTGCATCAAGTGCACTTACTTAAGAACAATAGAGGGTTATAAGTTTTACCTCGTGATGTAGTTGTGTTAGATAGATGATTTTAGTTTCTCTATAGGCGATGCAACATCTTGCACGAAAATTTCCCACTTGCAATCGCATAGGGAGGGGGAGGGGGGGGGTCAGTCAAGGTGGCAAGAATGAAAGCAGACTAAGAAGGCATGCAAGGCCTATTAAGTAGCCACGCAAACAACTCTGCAATGCCAAGATTGCAACCCGTCCATGTAATTGTCCATGGCTAGCATGCAGTCAGTGTCAAGTCGCACAACCCACACCATGCTTCGAGGGAGTAAGAAGTTGGGAAAGAAGATGGATCTTAATGACAAAGAACCGAACAATGACCACACACTTTCCGTAAATTTGTGATGTCTGTCTCCCTCATCTTCCACAATCTCATCCGTGACTCAACCATCCTCATCAGGTTCTCTTGCATTCTAATTTGTTTGAAACAGGAGTGCGGATTGGGAAAACCACTTTACACGTGTAACGACTGTTGGAGCCCAATGTCCACATATTGCACATTACACGTGTAATCGTGGGAATGTAGAAGGACGCTATTTAGGGAAAGGTCCCCACTAGTTAATGACAGAGAGCCTTGGTGCATCGTGGCCACCACGAGTGGAGCAACAGGATGCTACCCTCGTGCTTGGCCTCCTTGCCTAATGTAGTAGAGTTTCTTCGGTACCACAGGTGTAGCACATGCAAAAAAATCGTCATTTGAGATCGCTCACCCAATGCTCTAAAGTTTGAGTCAAATGCCACCCATTTGTCTTTGCTTTCCATGGTGCAAGCCCGATGTGTATTCTTGGTACTCCAAGAAAACAATTACTTGCACACTTAAGAGGACGGAGACAGAAGACAGACGAGCCATCGAACGCAAGGTTGCATCGCTAAAAAGACGAAGGATTGCAAAATTCATGCTCAATTTCATTAGAGCATGTCACAGTCAAAGGAGGATGAAACCATAGCCGTTAAATGCCTAGTGTTTTCCATCGGAACAGTCACTACATCCTTTCACAATTAGAGCTCATGTCTTGCTACTAGACGACACCAAAATGATGTCGGTGTGGTTCGCATTCACAATGAATGTAGTGGAAATTCTTCAAGCCGTTACAAATTCAGGTGAGATGGACTATTAACTCCTTTATTCATGCCTCCCAGTTTATGGAGAGCTTTTGTCTTTGCTGTCTAGGTGCGTCACAACCATCCAAGGTCTTTTCCCATGAATCAATGGACCCACGTCTTGCCAAAAGAAACGAAAGTGCCGTTCTCATGGAGTTCCTCACAGATGTATTCCTCCATGATGCCTCTATCCACAAATTATGCTATGAGGGAGCAATTTTTCTTGCTAATGTCCCACAACCACACTAACTTCTCGATGGAAGTTGCCACTGTTGCCGGCTATTGCTCGCGGAACCAGCGGCGTCTATGCATCCTCAACGGCAAGGATGCGTCGTGGGCACCATCAAGGACTCGATTTGAAGGCTCCTTGCGTACGGTCCCTTAGATCCAGGAGAGCGACTTCTTGGTACCTGTTGCGTACCATCCATAGATGCTGGACAGGACGAGCTCCAAGCACCCCATCAGGGACTTTCTCTTAGAGCTCCATTTCACAAGAATGAGGGCATGGATCTTGCAAAATAATCTAGCCCCAGCGAACCTTCGTTCGTTTCAAGCCCACGTCGAGATCTACAATACAAGCTAATGTCTACACCACAACCGTCATTTACATTGCCTTTGTTGTCTTTGTGAACTACATGGAAAACAGAGGAGGAGAAAAAATGGATTTTTTTAGAGTATAATATGGACCCCTATTGAGTATCAACGATGGACCTCAGGGCCTAGAATAGGTCTCATTCCTTTCTCATACATGTGAGCTTTGCACACTGAGCTTGGCACTTAAAAACGGCCCTTCCTCCACAACGTGCTCATTTTGTGCATCTTTTGGAAATACATGACTGGTTTTACCACCTACTTATTAGGCACTTGAGTTACATTTTGCATTTTAGCATTCTCCACCCTAACGCGTAAACATCTGGGCAATCCCACCCACTATGAAATCGTGCTACATTATGATCACATGGGAATGAAACTTGAGGGAGGTCCGTCGTGGAGCTGAGCAGCCCTGGTTTGTGGGGTTTTTCTGAAGGGTACACTTGCCGCATACCCACTGTCCTCGCAACTAAAGGACGTCGTACTTAGTTTTCGCACAAAAAGAATGGGAGGGCCACTTTGGCAGAAAAATACGTAAAACGTCCACAAAATGTACATAATACTTCTGAGGGCCATTGTTTCAAAAAAATACTTCGGATGTCCACTGTGCCAGAAAAACATATGGGGGCGCTTCGAGAAAAGTGGGTACAGCGTGAATTTGTTTCCAACAGTGGGTGCGGCATGCATGATTTGAGGCGCTTCGAGAAAAGTGGGTACAACATGCATTTTTTGTGTAAAGTGAGTACCGTGTCAATAAAGTGCGAGAAATGGCCAGGAGAAAATTCGGAAGCCCAAACAGTGGGTATAGCGGAATTAGGCCGTTTTCTGAACGGTACTCTCATTTTCCTCAGGCCGGGGTCTACAAGGCAGGACAATCTCCTTGTTACAGGAACCACAAAAACAAAATTCATTGCTGGGAGCAGGCTCGACTCCTGTTGAGCATTTGCATTCCAAGCTATCGGTGATTGCTCGAACCACGCCGACGTCATGAGTCGGGGCTGGGCGTCAGCATGGCAGCCACGTGGCTTGCTCTCGCGGGCGCCCTCCGCGTGGCCATGCTGGCCTTCGGACTCTGGCAGGACGAGCACATGGAGGTGACGTATTGGAACTAGTCGGGCCTTGCTTGGGAAAAAGAACGGGCCAAGGGTAACATCACGAGGAGAAGGAAGTCCGATCAAGTGGGGTGGGAGGGAAGGAAGTGCTTCACAACGGAGAAGAAAGGATGGGGCGGATGGGGGCTAGGCATGGTGCAGGGAAGCCTCCTCCTCCTCCTCCTCCTCCTCCTCCTCCTCCTCCT
>SZWC01000924.1:232664-257538 GCA_023375785.1 Penium margaritaceum
CGTCTGGAGCTGACCGACTACTGTTCCAGAGCCCCAGATGTCACCGGGACTCCTTGCTGTGCCTTCTACGTCTTGCAGGCGCCTTTCGGCGGACTGGGCATGAGACCCATTTGCATGTTTTTGCATTATATACTCGCTGTCAGTCGATGGATGCATGCATGTGACCAGTCGTTGCGTGCGTCTTTTGATTCTGCACGTCTAGGTTCAGACGGCGCAGGATTCTGACATGTGTGCGTAGAGTTATGGCCAAAACAGTGGTTTTGGGCCGGTTTTAGGACAGCTCTTGGACTGCCGCGTGCGACACCCGCCGTGCGCCGCGGCAGGTATTTATGCCCTGGACCTGTCATTTGTCATCTCTCTCTGCATTTACTAAGCTATTGAAGCTTATGAGACTTTGCGCGTCTCCCTAGCCTGATCCTTGCTGTTTCTTGCACCTGCCTGCTTGCTAGTGCATCAGCTGACTGGACAGTGTCGCCACGTCAGCAGCAGCAAGGCTAGGAAGCTTCCTAGCAGTTTCTCTTCTTTGCCGGTAACATTTTGGTGCTGTGCACTCTTGTTTATTTCCACAAAGTTGTGCCGAAGTAAAAAGTGGGCCCATGAAAGTGGACGACGACTCCTAGTGAAAAAAATGCAACTTTGAGTCAATGGATGGTAGGCATGTAGGGAATGACATGACCCTCTACGCTAATGTCTGTGTAAGAGAACAAGGCTTGAGACACAATTCAACAGACGGCACTATGATCATTTGAGAGACGACAAAGATATTCTTGAAACAACTAGGAAGTAGACAAAACAATTGCAAGAGTTTTGGGAGCACATTCAACTATGCCACTACAACCCAAACAAGTGGAAAAGTGGTGGTAGGTGTCTAGACAGGAACAAGCTAGGACCCAGCAACAATGCGAGCTGCTCTGCTGTTCCAATGACGAACCGAAGGATTACCTGATGTAGAAATCATAGCTTAGCAATTGAGTCGAAGACAAGCAAAGGCAACGCCACCGAGAATATAACCAGTGGAGCTAGTCACCGAGAAAAATCCGTTTGAGCGTGGGAGGACATGCCCTCAAAATCTGATGCTTTCGGAGAAGTCGTTGAGCGTCGTGACACCCAACAAATTAGTCGCGACAAGTACAGAGGTCATCGTGACTGGCACAACACTTATCCACGATCCACAGCCGCTAGCGACCACAAGCGAGTCAGAGTCAGAGGACGACGGCTATGATAGTCAACGAGGGAGAGGACAAGAGAGACCCACAGAAAAGAAAAGAAGAAAAGAACACGGGGACAGAAAGGGAGCAACGAGAGTAAAGCACGAATCAATTGGGAGCAGAATCTTGCCACAAGATTCCAACATTACGCACAGCAAACTTGAACTTGCCGCTGCAAAGTGCTTTCGTGTGAATGTCCGCCCACTGTTGTCGCGTGTCATCACCAATGACACAAATGTCACAACTTGCAATACGCTCGTGCACAAAATAATGCTAAAATTTGATGTGTTGTATGCGTGTGTGACACATCATGCTCGGCAATGTTGTGCGTGCTTTCATGCTTGCCAACCTTCCATGAGATAGCAGTGCCTCCAACAAGGAAGATGTAGACTGAGCAATCACGCGCATCACGTTCCCGAGCCCAGTCACTGTCAATGTATCCAGCATCAACCAAAAATTGCTACGCGTGAACTCACAAGACCAGGCGCAGGATAAACACAACACATCAGAAAACGTGCAGCCCCGCCTCCCAATGGAGTCGATGTGAATGTTGTGAGAACAGTGATAAGAAGTTTGCAGCAAAGGTAACATCCACGTGTGTCGTAGTCCCAAGGAACATGAGAGTGCCAATGAGTTGGAGATCCGTCGTGACATCGACAGGCTCCCCTAGATGAGCTGCGTCTATTGATGTGAGGAACCTCTTGCTAGCAAGTGTCATAAGCATGGATGCAGAGTTTGTTGTGTAAAAAGACGTTGTTGACATCCATCTGGTGGGGCTCTCAATCATGCTGAGCCACCTGACTCGGCATGGCATTTGCAATTGTGCACTTTCCAACAAGGCCAAATGTGGCACCAACATCTACCCCAGGCACCAGGGACAAGCATTGCACTGCTCCACTGAGCTATCTAGCCTCTTTTTCCTTTGAAACACACAATGAGCGGCTATCGCCTTGCGGTCAGGAGGGAGTTTCACCTTCTCGAGACTAGAATGAAGTTCATGACACAATAGCCTATGTTCTACCACACGACCACCATGAAGTCACAGATGATATACGATGACACTCTGGCAACGATAGCTTGACACGAGCTCGTAATGGCGTGAAAGAACTCAACATTTCTATTTTCTTGTACTGAAATGCATGCGGTTGCAGTCAAGTGATTATTTGTGTGTTCACGAACCCAACACCAACACTCCTCCATGAGATGCAGATGCACAACACGACATGCAATGAGAATGATCACAAGGCAAGGAAACGCTCATGACACAAGTAACACAGGCGCAGAGGCACGAGGGCAGTGGAATGTGTATATGCCAGGCATCAATCGTTTGCTATTCTCTTCTATGTTGATGACCTCTTGATCTTGCCACCTTCTCTCTTCCTTGTTCAGGAAACACAAGGCATTACTCACCACGCATTACTGCATGACAGACCTTGGAGAAGCACAGAATTTCCTTGGCATAACCATCATCCGTAACAGAGATGAACGTACATTGACACTGCACCAGGGCCGTCTCATAGCACACCTCACAGCACGGTTCTCTCATCTTGTGCAACACCTTCTCACACAACAGTCACCCATGAGCCCTGATGTATACAGTCATCTTCTTGACACACAGACCACTGACTACGGTCCTGACACTGACCCCACACTGTACAGACAGATTACGGACAATCTCACCTATCTTTCCTCCACCACCCCACCTGACACCTCGTGTGCAGTGAACACACTGGCCCAGTTAGACCAGCAACCTTGCGGCACACGTAAAGAGGCCTTGCTCAAGCTGTTGCATTCTGTATTCGACACACCATCAATGGGCCTTGTCTTCTCCCTTGGCACTTATCCCTTGATGGATGGGCACTGTGACAGCGACTGCACAAGAAAGAAATATACACATATGGAGAATATGTATTTTGGCTTTGAAAGACAACGGTGTCATGGCTCAGTGCAAAACAGTCATGTGTGGCATGCAGTGTGGTCGAAGCCAAGTACATGGCATTGGGAGAGGCTGCATGTGAAGCTTTGGAAGAATTGCGTATGACTATGGGTGCTGTGCCACTGTACAGTAACAGCTGAGCTGCATATCGCATAACAGTGAATGATGGTGTGCTTCATCCACGCACCAAGAACGTAGCATTGAATATCAATTTGTTGTGAAGAAGTGGAGGTAAATATTGTGCACGTGTGTGAGGTGCCTGGAAGTGAACACCTGGCAGACTCCCTCACCAAAGCTCTGCCATCACCTGTCCTCCTCTGTTAGCTCCATCTGCTCGGCTGCATGCATGCAACACCCCCAGTCAAGGGGGCATGATAGCCCTCTGTGCATGTGTTTGCTCATGGATTTCCTTGTGTATGCAGTACATGCGGGCTTGATGGTCGGTGGTGATCCACGTGGATAGCAAAAAGATGTGAGAGCCAACCTCTTCGGATGGCAGCGCCGTTCTCCTCTCTCTTGCAATCCGCCGGCCGTCGACCTGTACCTGCCCCAGACAATTCCTTGATTCTTCTCTTACATATTGGTTTTTTTTTTCTTGTTCTGTGGAACAAGAACTAGATTGATCCTGCTTTTATTGCTTTTCCAGGAATCACATAGGTCTAGTTTAATCTGGCCTACTCTGGCTGTTTCAAGGATTTTGCAGCTGTTGCCAGTTGTTATTGTGGACAGCGGACGAGTTTTCCCTCGATCCTTGTCAAAGCTCGCCGGCCAACGGGTGGGTCGCGGCAAGGACGTCCCACCCCTAAAAATATGATTACTTGTTACTGTGTTACTTGTGCTTCACTTGCAACCCTAGGGTTTGAGCTAGCACACATGGTGTGTGTTCACACACCATGGAATGAAGTGTCATTGGTCCCATTGGATTCACAATTCAATTCTCAACACTAACACCTTAGCATTGCATCTCAAGAAGTGCTCAATTTGTCAATGGCCAATAGAGCACCCAGCAAGGGTCAACTGACCAGCATGCAGAAGAATTCATTTTATAGATGTATGACTAGTCCCAGAAATCAAAAGCACATTCTTGAACAATGGCTTGAGCCAGCAACATCACCAATGGACCGTGGGCCACCCTACAATGGATCCAGAGATCATACCTCCACAAGGGGCAGTCCATTCCTGAACCTTCCTACAGCAATGGACAAGGAAAGTACATATTCAACAAAAGTATCCCTTGTACCTTGTGTCAGCTAATCTGATCAGTCTTAGTCACCTGCATTGTCCATGTCGATACCTTGCCTGCCTGCCTGGTGGAGATCCTTGTCCAGTGGATTTATAAGCATATCGGCCCGGTTCAGCTTGGTACCGACATACTCAAGCTCCACTGTCTGCTTGGAAACCAACCCCCAAGCATAGTGGTAACAGATCTCAATGTGCTTTGTGCGCTTGGAGAAGACTGGGTTCTTGGACATGTCAATGACACTCATGTTGTCAATCTTGATGACTGTTTTTTCTGTTACATGTGGTGTCTTCATCTCAGATAGAAATTTGCATAGCAATTGTATCTCTACACACACTTCAGCCAAGGCAATGTACTTGAATTCTATGGTTGAAAGAGAGACATTGTCCTGATTGTGGCTCACCAAATGGAAATCACCTCCACTCAGCATGCACACAATGCCCGCAGCACATTTTCTGTCTTCTATCTTGCCTTCCCAATGAGCGTTAGTGTATCACATGAGGCGTAGTGGCTTGAACCAGCGATGCCTCCTCTTCAGGTAGCGCATGATGTGCTTGACGGTCGTCCAGTGAAGTGGATAAGGGTTGGCCACAAAGTGGCTGACCAGCCCAACGTCATCGGCTATATCTAGCCGGGTGGCGATCATGGCATATATCAGACTACCCATTACAGCTTGATATGGAATTTCCTGCATGTCATTACTCTCACTTTGTTGTATGGGGGCATCGATGTGAAGAGCTTGCACTCTGAGCTCATGGGTGTGATGGCAGGCTTGCAATTTGCCATGCCATAACGCTTGCGGATGGCATCGATGTATTATGTCTGGTTCGTGCTGATTGTAACTGCTGCTCTGTCACGCTTGATGGCGAATCCGAGGAAGTAGTCGAGAGGTCCCATGTCCTTCATCTTGAATCTCCTACTCAGCTGTCTTATGATATCATCCAGCAGATCCTTTGAGGAAAAGCAAAGAATCAAGTCGTCAATATACAAGTCAACCAACATGGTCCCCTCGTTAAAGGTGCACACAGTTCCTAGGATCAGTGGAAACTACCAGTGAATCCAAATCCAGATCCAGATTTGTGTGCCGATCCAGGATTATGAATCCCGTTTGTATCTCCAAATTCTGACCCGGATTGGGAGGGGGGGAGGGTGGGGGGTGAAAAGCCTGGCGAGATGTCCGGCTCGAGTCATCCGTAGGCCACAAAAACTTGCATGTTTGAATTGAAACGGTTCAACATACCCGCTTCGGTTTGGAACAGCAAGATATTTTGCTGCCACGTCCGCGTGGTGGACACATGCATCAAGCTTATCAAACGTTCCAACCTTGCCACACTTTTAGCTTGGAGTACTTTCTCCATTGTTCATTGGCCTTATATCTTGTTAACTGTCAGTTAACCAACCACATGTAGCCGCACAATATCAACAGTACCATCGGCTGTCTATGTATTAGGCATAGACAGAAATAGGTGGAAATCTTCGCATTGCCAACGCTTGTCGACGGTGCGATATGCTACAACAACGCATCCCGTCGGCGTCTTCAGCCGCAATTTGTGGTGCGTCTTTCTTGCAGTTGAGAGACCACCAGTGTACAAAGATGATATTCATGTATCGGGCAAAGTTGGCGTGGTCCATGCAGAGCCTCCAGCACTATTGTTTGTTGTTATTAGCCCTAGACCATGGCCACAGATGACACCCACCCTGCAGATGAGGATGGACTCCATGACGAGGAAGATGAGGAAGACCAGGACGAGGAAGAGGAAGGAAACTTCGGTGACAAACGCAAACGTAGGCGGAAGTACTTCCTCATCTGGGGTTTCTTCAAGAAGATGGGTGTCAGATCAACCCCGTGCGGCATGTTCTTGGACTGGACCAAGAATCTTGACGAACCAGTCTCCACGTCGGCCAGAAATGGCACCACTGGCGCTCTGCGGAACCCCGCAACATCATTTCCTGGTCGCACGGCCAGCGCGCGTTTCATCTGCGTTGGCACTAGGGCATTCCACTGCTTGCAGCCATTACCTCGGTTATCTCCTTCACGAATGATGGCTGGAAGGCTAGCAACAATGTGAAGTACTTGGGCATGACATCACACTGGATCGGCAGTGGCCACAGCGCACGCGCCATCGGCCTCGCCGTCCTTGCCATGAAAGGTGGTGCTACAAATAACAACATCTTCCATTCTCTGAAAACTGCCAGCAACAGTGAGACTTGTGCAACAAGTATTCTGTCTCACCAGGGGAAAAGAGAGCACCAATGACTCTCTCATCGACAACCACATGGTGCCGAACAATGAATCTCTAAAAAATTCCGGGCACATCGGGTGGCAAGGGCATGCGATGAACCTGGCCGCGGGTGACCTGTTGAAACAGCCGCGTGTCATGGCCATCATCCAGCAGGTCCGGGCCATCGTTGTGTTTGTGATGCGGACTTCAACATGGGAGGAGTTTTTGCGGCTTTCTGTTGAAGCCACCGGACTGGAATACAAGTCCCCACACCTTGACACGGAAACGAGGTGGAACAATGCTCTGGACATGTGTGAACGTGTCATAGCTGTCAAATCTGTACTTGAGACGTGGTTAGATGATCTTGGCAGGGAAACTGCGTGACCAAAGCCCACATTCAAGCACTGGGCACTGACTGTGCTGGTCGCCATCATCGTGAAGCCCCACAAGGGCTTCACACATGGATTTTATTGCTCTTCCTTTCTCATCCTCTCCATTATCATCCCCTTTCACTCCCCCCTACTTGACAAGTTGCAGAGCTTGGACGTGAAATCTTTGGCAGCAGAGAATAAGAGTACCGTGGACTTGCTGGCCGTCCGAAATGCAAGGAGGAACTTCTGGTGGAGCTGAAGGAGGGCATGACATCCAGCATCGCAAAGCTGGACAAGTACGCCAAGTTGTGCACCAACTTTTACGTGTTGGCAACTGCCATCCGTGCTTCCGTCTGCATTTATATGCCAACATTCATCCCAAGTTCAGCGTGGCCTACCCGGCAGAGCTACAGGTGAAGGTAGTGGAATTGCTGAGGCCCTAAGACCTGTAAGTGGAGCTCTGCCAGGCTGCAGAGGAGGCTGCCGCAGCTCTGGCGGCAGCCAGGACTGGCAAAGATGCTGGTGGTGACCCAGGGAGAAGGCACACAGAGTCGACTGCTGCTGAGGAATCAAACACTACAGTATCAGTCGTTTTAGGTTTGTATACACAATTTCTGTACATATGCAGCTAGCTGAATTGAAACATTGTTTTTGCTGCAACACCTACGAAAACGCCCGACACGGCCAGCACCCCGCAGCCACATCACAACTCAATAAACCAGACTGGGCCAGAGGTCATGGAGGCCAAACAGAAGATGCGAGCATATGTATGTTTGCAGAGCCCAGTCTGGTGACCACCTCACAAGCTGCTCCCTCCATTTTGGAGGTGGAGGTGGACAATTGGGCAAAGACAAGAAGAAGCCGCAGAAGTGCAAGATCCTGCTCTACCCCCGGAAGTACAAGAAGAAGTATCATATTTTCCACCTGGTGGCACTCGACCGCCTTACAGTTTCGGCCACCAGAACTCCCTCAGAATGACTGTTCTCCCTCGGCCGCCACATCATCACCAACTTCAGGCAGTCTCTAGCTGACCTCACAGTGGAGAATCTTATGCTTCTCAGGTCATGGATCAATCATCCAATCCTGCAGACCTTTCCTGTTGCACCTTGTGGAGAGGTAGCACCAGAGTTGATGAATGCACATCATTGTGGTAATCTAGCTCTTGAGGAAGTACAGGAAGAAGAGGGTGAAGGTGAGGGTGTAGATGGGGGGGGGGGGGAGGAAGTACAGGAAGAAGAGGGGGAAGGTGAGGGAGCTGGAGAAAGTGGGAAGGTGTTGGAGTAGCTGAACATGATAAGACTTAGTCTCACCATTAGAAATAGGAAAGCATGTACAAGGAACTTCATTAGCAAGTTTATGTTTTTGCTTGATTGGTACCTCTGTTCCATTAATATGGGTGTGCTAACTTAAAAAATCTGCGAAGTGTTTAACACTGCCATTTATGATTGATAAAAGTGTGTAACAAAGTAATGTCAATCAATTGCAAAGTGATGCTTTCACATGCTTGGAAAACGGAATCCACGAACCCGAATCCATGAACCGTGAATCTAAGGTTCCATGAATATAAGGATCCGTTACCCCAATTCCTGATGCAGGTTTAGGATCCATACCATGGATCTGGATCCTCCTGATTCTTTGCAGATAGGAAACGTGTACAGCCTGACCCCTTGCTCTCATGTCCATGCATGATAGGGTCATTGGCGCATGAAAGAATCCTTAGCCATGAAGGTACCCATCTCCTTGTACCAGGGTTTTGGGGCTTATTGTAGCTCATAGAGCGCTGTCAAAAATGTGCACACCTTGCTATGGGGGGAATCAACCCCATTTGGCACCTCCGTCAGCACCACCTTGACATTGATATGATGGATTCCACTGTCCTTGGCAACAGCAATGGCGATCATTGATTGGATGGAGGCAAAAGTTGCCACAGGAGAAAAGGTTGCATTGTACTCTGAACAGGGACATTGAGGGAACCCCTTTGCCACCATCCAAGCCTTGTAGTTTTCTGCCATCTTATTTCTTGTATACTTTCAGCACCCACTTGGACCCCACCACATGAGCCCTGACAGGTCTTTCAAACAACTCCTATGTCACATTCTCCTCCATTCAGTTGAGTTCGTTGTGCATAATTTCCTTCCACTCAGCTTTCTCATGCAAAATGAGTGCCTTTGCAACAAAATATGGCTCCTCTTGAACCAGGAATGAATAGTTCAAGCTTGTCCATTCACCCCTATCTACATCCTACTGTAGAGGCACTTTGAGTTGTGTACTACTCTTTAAACTGGCTGGCTGTTGCACCTAATGTGGAGGCTATTGGTCCTCTTCATCATCAATGATGGGAGAGGCATCCTCCTTGTGGTCAGGAGGGTCAGATATGTGGGTCTCCAAAAGTTTTCCCTTCACGTCATCTTCATTGTCTCCTATCCCTGTCGCAACACCCAGCCCATTCATTTGTGAATGTGTTAGTGCTTTGTCTCCCTCATCAAAGAAGGTGAGCCACTCTTCCTATTTTAAAAGTGTTCTCACGTTCTTTAATTCCCCCTTACTCACAGACCTCTTGTAGAAATCCACGTCTTTGATACAGATGACCTTCTTGGCTCCCTAGTCTCATAGTCTATTTGCTCTGTGGGTGGTGTCATAGTCAATGAAGATGCACTTTTACGCTCTCACATGTAGCCTTCCAGGACCCTCACCAACCTGGACCTTGGAAAATCCGGCTTCTTGCTTGACCATGCTTCTTGCAACTGCTGTGTCTGCATATTCTTGTTTTAGCTAGAAGGGTTCTGATCCTTCGGGAGCCACCCGACCAGGCTAGTCTTGTGTCATGGTGAGTATTCGCCCTTGGCTTTATGCCGAGAGTTCGGGCTCGACTCCCGGGTGGCAGGGTGATGTCGACGTGCTCATCGCACGGTCGACACCACGCTTACCGGCTCTTGCTCTCTATACTCCATGCATGTACTTTTTTTAATGTAATGTCTCGAGTAATGTACTATGTTCTCTTACTGCTATCATGGCGCATCCCGTGGAGGCTCTATGCAAGTCTCTACATGTTAGGATGCCTGTAACTTGCAGTTCAATAGGCTGCCTCAGTTAACAACTGGTATCAGAGCAATCGGGAGTGTCTAATCTCCCCGCATTTGATCCTGAGACACACATGCTGCATCCACCTTACGGCACCTCCATCTTCTTTCACTCATTCTTTGCGGACATCCCAGCTCACCTGAGGCAGCTCTGCCGTTGCGCACTCTTGCATGGTCGCTTCCAACCAAGTCTTGGCACCACTCGACACCTCTATCAGTCTTGGTATGTGTGTTTCCTGCACCGCAGCACCATGTGAAGTGACGCCCGGAGCACCAGAGCTTCTAGCTCCGCTCCTCATTTCCCACCTTGCATATCCTCAATAGAGCCAGTGAGCCCAAATTCACTGTCTTACACGTGACTCTCATACGCACTGTCATCCTTTTAAGGTCACTGCAGCAGCACTGTGTGCTTCTACAATACCAGCACCGGGCCATGTGACCTAGGAGTAGCAGTATAATGGAGACTTCTCTGTCATCTTACGCAGAGGTGAAGCTCCCGGACCTGATGGTGGCGACAAACAACACCAGCACCAGCCCTGGCCCCCATCTTGACCAGGAGCGAGTCAACCTACATGTCACTGAGGTTCCTGTACGTGACAATCAGTGGGTGAGGTCCAAGGATGAGATCACCAACGAGCCTTCTCTGGGTGCAGGGGCTGTCACGTCATCCCTGGCGTGACGACGTCTAGCACGTTGAGGAGGCACGTGACCAAAACATCGACTCTCTTCTTCACACAGCCGAATCTCTTCCCTTATCTCCTCCAGGTATGTGTCCGTTTGACCAGCAACCAGATCTTGAAAGCACCACTAACTTTCCAGCAAGTGCAGCCAGTGACACAGAGTGCCCTGGATAAATTCCGCTTCTTCCTTCCTACACTGATTCCCTTAACCTAGCGGGTGCCATCCTTGACGCTGTAGCGGGTGCTGCTACCACGTGCCTGGTTTCCTACAGCTTCCAAATCCAGCCGGGCTCCCACTGGTAATTCTGTTGGGAGAGCTTCCTCTGCCTAAACAAAGGCAGCCATCACCCACTCTCTACTGGACGCAGCCGCGGCCAACATTGCTGTGCAGATTGCCACAGCATCTCATGTTCTTGCCACAGCTATTGCCATGGCAGCAGACACCACCTCGTGCGCAGTCAGCTCCATTTGCACATCCACAACTGCGAAGAGCCTTGGGCTCCTACAGACCATGCCAGAACCGGGGTGTTGGTGGCCTCTGCAACTAAAACAGTGGCCGATGCCATCGTGACCGGACTACTGTGTCTCACAGTGGCCATTGCAGTGTGGGTATCTTTTCTTGCCTCTTCTATAGCCAACATCATGTTGGCTCTCTTCTCCCTTCTGCCTCGGCACTCCTGTGGTGAGCATCCCTTTTCCACCCTCCCACACTCTTGCATACCATCTCTTGCATACCATCTCACCCACATTATACCCGAGAATACTGAAACTTTTGAGGCATTGCAGGCTGCACTACATGAGGCTCAGGCTGACAGATGTTGGCTACAGGAAGAGCTTCAGCGTGCCGCTAGTGCTAAGGTAGAGATTGCCACTATGGTGGCAAACATGGTCATGGAGCATCTTCGTTCCATCCCATCCCTCGCCAAGGCTGTGGAAACTGCTGATGATAAGGACACAGGGAACATTGCTGGCTCGGATGAAGCTAAGGACCAAGGGAGCGATGCATCAAATCTGGGGTCCAGTGCTGCAGGTGGATCGGCTGGTGCTCCTCCCAACGGCCACACTCTTACCCCCTCTCTTCCACCTCAGCTTCAAAAGGATTTCAAAACATCACCGCCACACTTGACACCAAAGATGACCTTCACTTCATAGGAAACTCGGTTTAGCTCCTTGGCTCAAGGCTCCTCTGGAAGTACTACTCTTCAACTCATCCCATCGGCGCATACGCACTCATTTGCCTTCGCAAGACAATCACTAGCTATGTTGCACAGAATACCCTCACTGTCCAGTTCAACTAGTTGTACATGCGCATGCACAACTAGTTGATGATTTTGTCGACGCATACTGTGCCCGCATCCTTTGTCTGCTTTTTGAGCTTGACAAAGTCACACATGGTCAACTCTCTGCATGTCTCTCCATTGTGGCCGGCCTCATTGTATCTACATGTGTTTCATATTGAGATTGAGCACCTTGCTACTGAACCGGTGCCAACGGGTTCAACCCCATGCATTGGTGCACTCTACGAGTTCACAGCTACCCATCTCACAAATTTGTAGAATAATCTTTAGAACAAGCGTCTCCATTGCACAGCTGTAACTGTGGTGGCTACGACATCTTCTTCCTCCTCTTCTTCATCCTCTACTACTCCCACATCTTTATCCTCCAATGCCACAGCCTATCCTACCCTTGGGACAGACCATGGGAGGTATAGTTAATTGACCCAAATTCATACACTCCACAATCAGTGTATCCAAAAATGTATTCCTGTATCCATGGATTTATCAACATTTATGAACATGAAGGCATGTCGCTAGAGCCCACATATGTATTCCTCGTTGAACATGAAAAGAGATGAGGTATTCTTATGACGTAGAGAATTTTTTGGTAGTGATCGATGTTCACTTTTCTGTTCACTTCCTAATACACTTTTCCGTACACAGTTTCAAGGGTGAGGTGATTGGTTATGTATGGACCATGGGCATGGAAGACACTATCAAGGTCAAGGAAGGGGTTGTGATCAAGGTGCTCGCAACACCAGCAACTCACAGGCCCCACCTCTGGTCACCCGTTGGAGTTGTGGAGCTACATGTCATTCTGCCCCAAAGTATCCTGCATCCCGAGTTAAAGTGTGCCATGCATCTGCAATGCGTGCACATTGGACTTGCACTAATGTTTCCTCCCCACTCACAGCTGCCTCCAACGCCATAGCTGGCACACCCATCCATCCCTCGCCCAAAATGACTGCTGCTAGAGATCACATCTCAACTACACCTCAACCTAGCCAGATGCCCAGGTGGGGCTGGGTACCACCTCCCATGGGCCTCTGTCCTCTCAGTACATCCCCCCCAGCGTGGTCCTATGTCGGCTTCACCTTTCCTGCAACGCACTTCAGTGACCGTATTCCTGACAATCATCGTGCTGAAGAGTGTGCCCTTGAGAAATGTCTCCCAACACTGCTTCACCTTCTTGATCAGGGAGGTGAGGATGTGATGGACACGTCTCATACTCTTGCCTGTGAGTCGGACGGAGTCCTTTGTGGTGCATTGTCTGGGGGAGTTAAAGGTTGTGTGCCTGATATGTGTTCGAGGACTGGTAGTCTCAAACACTCCTATGTCATTTCTCACAGTCTATCTCACACTCTGGCATAGTCAATGTCCACCTTGTGCTGAGTTGAAGACGGATCATTGATTCAGGAGCCATCCATCACATGGCGTCTTGTCGTTCCTCCTTCACGTCTCTCGATCCTGTGGGTTGCGTCCACAATTTTCACACTGGCTCACCACTCCTCCCTGTCCAAGGAGACAGAGTGGTTCTGCTCACTAGACCAGGCGGTGATCTTCTCTTGCCAAGCGTTTTGTATGTTCCTGATTTAGAAGTCAGCTTGTTTTCTGTCACCACCCTTGATGATCAGGGCATGGAAATTTTGTCCAACCATGATCATGGCACCAGGAATGTTCGTTCCTCCTGTCTCGTTGTTCTTTGTGTGATTTGGTGTGACTGTCTCTTCCATGTTCCTCTATCTCTCCTGCCCGCTTCCGCTGCCTCCGCTCTTGTCCATGTTGCACCCTCATTGTCCCCTGAGCTTACTCAGAACCTGCTCAGAAATTTGTGTCACATTCACACTATTTTCATTGCACTCCTGCTGCGTGCACCGCCAGCTGCTGGCCTGGACACTGCCACATTTCTGTATCCTGCTCTGCGAACTGTCTTGACTGTGCTCAAGGGAAGATACACCGCTCACTGTTCAGTACCTCTCATTCGCTGACCTCTCACTTGGTCGATCATGTGCATCCTGCCGTCATGGGTCCTCTTCCTCATCACTTTATCAAAGGTCTCGGTTGGTGTGTGCTCTGTCTCACAGTTGATTTCCCCCACTATCCTTGGGTCTTTGCTCTTCACAAGCAGAGTGATGCCACAGATATCCTCAAATCCAGGCCCCCTCAGGCTGAACCTAGCTTCGTCCGTCAACTTCATATCTTTTGTTGTAACCAAGGTGGAGATTTTCTTGGTCCCAATTCTCACTTTCTTTAGTCCCAAGGATTTTGCATGGAACCGTTTGCTCCCTACACACCCAAACAAAAAGGTGTGTGTAAGCTCTTGAACCGCACTCTGGCCGACGGTGTCCGTTGCCTTCACATATCGTCCGGTCAATCTCCTCTCTTTGCCTTTGAGGCCATGTCTTACATAACATGGGTGTGGAACCTTGTTCCCCATGGTCCTCTTCCACATGTCACACCTTTTACATGTTGGACCGGCCGTTGTTTTTACTTACATGTTGCTCACATGTGGGGCTTTGTCCCGGCAGTGTGGTTGCATGATGACCAAGTTGAGGACAAACCCACTCACCGCAGCCGTCTTTGTATCTTTCTTGGCGTCTCCTTTTTCTCCAAAGCCTGGCAAGGATGCTTCCCGCCAGTGATTTACATGATGCTCTCTTCTTTGAGGATGTGTTCGAACGTGACCTTTCACGCTTTTCCCCTCCTGGCGCTATAACCTTGCTTTCTTGGTTTGGGGGAGATCCTGTGATGTCTGCACCCATTTCTATGCAGCCTGTCTCTAATGTACCCTCGGATTGAGGCACTGTGCGGCCTGGCCCTACTGTACCGCCTGTCGCTACTATACCCCCAGATCGGGGCCCTGACCCTGTCCCTGTGTCTGTCACGTCCTCAGGTCCCAATAATTCTGAATTCTCCTTGCCTCTGGCCTTTCCTCCTCTGACCTCTCCTCCTCTATTTGTAGCATCCTCTGCAAGCCCACTACTATCGTCCATCTTTCCAGCCCCCCCTATGGACTCTTCCACACCAATCTCTCCCATCTCTCCTACCTCTATTTCTCGCCATTCCTCTCCATACGTACGTGGTGGTCGTCTGTGTGCCCTCCAAAAACACAGTCACAAGACCAGCACTACCTCTCAAGGCCCTACCACACTTGCCCCACAGCTCCATGTAGGACTGCGCAGTCAAGAGAGCCAGGGCTTCGAGCCCTGGGGCTCACCGTGTCAGCCAAACAGTTGGCCTCAGTGTTAGTGGTGAACCATACCTCTGCGGTTGGGCACTTCGTCGAACGTGAAATTCATCATGCTCTAAGTGCACCTATCCCTGCTTATGTTGCTCTGTGTTTTTCCGATGCTGGTATCTCTCCACTACCTTGTGGATCTTCCCCCTTGCAGACAACCTATCTCAGCCAAGTAGATCTGTCATCAAGAAATGAAGCCAAATAACACAGTGAAGCGTTACAAGGCAAGTCTCACGCAGAAAGGTTTCACAAAAATTCCTAGGATCTACTTTGATGAAACCTTTGCTCTTGCAAGACGCTATTCCACTGCACGAGCCCTTCGCAGTCCAGTTTCGCAAAAAAATTGGGAGCTCGAGCAAATGGACATGAACATTGACTTCCTCCATGGTTGTCTTGATGAAGAGTTATATATGATCCAACCTCCTGAACACTTAGATGAAACCAACAAAGTGTGGCGACTGCGCAAGGCCCTGTACTGTCTTAAGCAGTTGCCATGCTGCTGGAACCAGGAGATCACGTCCATGCTTGAGAAAGGTGGCTTCATAGAAGCACTGTGGACCCTTTTGCAGTGGAACTTCATCCAACTTGTTGCCATTCTTGTGTACGTGGATGACCTGCTTGTTGCATCTCCCAGTCAAACTGCTATTTAAGGAGCTAAAAATCTCCTCCAGTTAGCTTACAAAACAGACGCTCTTGGTCCAGCCGAATCTTTCTGGGCATCAAACTTGAGTGATATAATGTAACACGGATACTCCATGTGCACCAGGCTGTGTATGCCCGCAGTCTGGGGAGCACTTTGCCACGCAGCTGTCAACAATCCCCCCAACTTCCACGTCGATGACCCGAGCTAGACAGACCCTGCTGAATTCATTGGATAACTCCAAGCTGGGGCAGACAGTGAACTTCACGGTCTATCTACGTGTCATTGGCTCCCTTATGTACCTCGCCACTACCACTCATGCTGATGTGGCCTTTGCTGTGAATTTCCTGTCACAGTTCTCTCAGTGCCTCATGGAGCGACACCTCGAGGCGGCACTTTGTCTGGTATGATATGTCCTTTCGACCCCACGTGTGGGTGTGTACTTCAGAGCACAGCCCTCACTTGTGGTTGATGGATTTAGAGACAAAAACTGGTCTCATGAATCATATCCACGCAGTCGTGCATGTTATATTTTTCTGGCACTGTCGTCTCTCAGAAAAACATGGTAAACAAGGATGTGTGGCAAGGAGCTCAAGTGAGGCTGAGTATGTGGCTCTCGGTGCTGGTACATGTGAATTTGTTTGGCTTTCTCGCTTGATGCACCAGCTGCATATTCGTATCCACTGCATCACCCTATGTTGTGACAACTAGAGCACAAAATCCATCGCCAAAAATGATGGCATGCAGCATTCTCGCACCAAACACATCAATGTTGAGAATCATTTTGTTCTTGAATGTATTACCGCTGGCTTGGTGCAGGTCGTTTGGGTGGATACACGCTCACAATGAGCTGACTTCCTCACTAAGGCACTCAGCAAGAACGTCTTCAAATTTGGCATTCACGCTATTGGTCTCCTCTGTCCCCATGACCCCAGATGATCATTGTCTTCCCGTTTATGTCTGAACCGCTATTGACTTGTCTTAGCATGTGTGGGTTGTGACTGCGGGTCATGGGGGAGTGTTAATGTTGGTGGTTAATTTGTAACCCGTCACAACCGTACTGCCCCTTGTCTTGCTTCACATGCCTCAATCATCACACCGTGCACAGGAGACTAAGTGGGGAACTTCGCTAAAGCATCTGCTTCGAGATGAATATTCATATGGTGGGCGTCTCCCACTCTATCAACAGTATCAGTTCACCATTTCGTGATGTTGTTCCTCCTTGATGTACTCTTGCTCATGGTAGCTCTCGTCCTTAAACACTTTGGGATGCCAGGGCCATCTCCATATGTGATAGAGCTGTGGAGAAATGGAATTGCTTTAGCTATCCGGGTCTTGATCCTGAGGGGGTCACCCGACCAGGCTAGTCCTGTGCCCTGTTGAGTAGCCATCCTTGGATTTAAGCCGAGAGGTCAGGCTCGACTCCCAGGTGGCAGTGTGATGTCGAGGTGCTTCTTGCACGGTCGGCACCCCGCTCACTGGCTCTCCCTCTCTATACTCCATGTGTGTACTGTTTCAAATTTAACTTCTCGAGTAACGTATTATTTTCTCCTACTGTCGCCATGGCCTGTCCCGTGGAGCATCTCTGCGTGTCTCTACATGTCAGAGTGCCTGAAACTTGCGGTTTCATAGGCTGCCTCAGTTAACAACAGACGACATAGGTGATCACTTACTGTACACGAGTTGACCAAGGTGCACTTCATTGGGGAGAGTTGACATGTGTGGACATCTGCCGAGTGGTCAAAGCAAAATAGTGGGTTTATTTACACAACAACATGAATCACAACACTCTTACTACAGCTGTTGCTTTTCCAGACTAGGTAGCTAACTCAAGGTAGTGTGTTTATCTGCTTCTTAGAGATCTTAAATCTGTCAAGTCAGGTTCACACATGTTATTGTTGTGATGACCGTGCACGAGATTGCACCCAGTGTAGTGCTTTTGGAACTGATTGGTCCGGGTTGGCACGAGGTGTGTGTGTCCAGGTTTGGTACTGGTGCTTTTCAATGCTGGCAGTCTCTGTTGACCAGTTTTGAGGTCTTTCCAGACATGTGGCCCGTGCATTCCCTGTGGCGTGAAGTGCGAGGTGGTCAAGGAGTGGGTAGTTTTAAGAAACTTCTCATTTGAATGTTTTTTTCTGAGAGTTGTGCAGGATTCAGTGGCAGCGAAATATCATAGAGAATCCACCAAGAGCCAGCTAGGAATGAATGTGCCTAACCCTCATGTAACTGGTCTCAATGGTGGGCACTGTTTCCCAGGTAGACAATTATATAGCGAGATATGCCTGTTCCGTTGCATGCAGGTGATTGCATCGCAGGAGGCTACCCTTGCATAGTGCTTCAGGTTGAGTGCACGCTTTCACAGGCACACATGGGTCACTGCTATGTTAAGAGTCAAAGTTTGTAACGGTGGAAAAGTGAGACCAAGGAGAGGGATGATAAGAAAGAGAACCGGGATAATGATGGTGATGAAGGTGAAGATAATGATGATGATGATGATGATGATGATGATGATGATGATGATGATGATGATGATGGTGTTGGTGGTGGTGGTGGTGGTGGTGGTGGTGGTGGTGGTGGTGGTGGTGGTACTGATGGTAGTGGTGGTGGTGATGGTGGTGATGGTGGTGGTGGTGAGGATGATGATGATGATGAGGATGATGATGATGATGAGGATGATGATGATGATGAGGATGATGATGATGATGAGGATGATGATGATGATGAGGATGATGATGATGATGAGGATGATGATGATGATGAGGATGATGATGATGATGAGGATGATGATGATGATGAGGATGATGATGATGATGAGGATGATGATGATGATGATGGTGTTGGTGGTGGTGGTGGTGGTGGTGGTGGTGGTGGTGGTGATGATGATGATGATGATGATGATGATGATGATGATGATGATGATGATGATGATGATGATGATGATGATGATGATGATGATGATGATGACGACGTGGAGGAGAAGAGGGGGAGAAGGAGGATTAATGGGGGGAGAGAGAACATATGGAACAAGATGGATGAGAAGAAACTGATCCAAGTTCTTGTGCCAGCAAGCAGGCGAGCACGTTCTCAACACAAAAAAACTCGCTAGACTGCCTCGAATTTCAAGGCAGACAGAGTCAAGGTCATGTCAGGATGAGATGGCACGAGGGTGAAAGAAAAATCGTAGTGACTTCTGCACCCTTTGGTCACACCTTCCGTGCAACCATTTTCCTGGCCTCGAAACGAGAGGCCCATGATGCTGCAGAAGAAAGCGCTCAGTGTTGAGATGCACTGAACAAGCTTCTTTTGTACGCCACAAGGCAAACACGACATGTTAGACCACATCGCTGAGCATTGGAAAACAACAGACATCGTCATTCGCCCAAAACGAGTCCGTCCAGTCTTCATCCATCTTCAGTGATGGTGGTAGCAACACAGGCAGTGGCAGAGGTGGGGGCTGCTGCTGCTGCTGCTGCTGCTGCTCCTCCTGCCGCTGCTGCAGTAGGTGCTTCTGGTCCTCTGCACCTCCTCCAGAGTCAGGCGCGCAGTCCGTGCTCACGTCCGGCAACCCACCGCTCTCGGGCACAGGCTGCTGTTCCGAGCAAGACTCGCTGCTGCTGCTTGTGGACGACTGCAGGTGGTGAACCAGGACTGCTTCTTCCACAGAGAGAACGCCCCACTGCCGCGTGTCTTGCAGGACATGGGACAGGCTGTGGAACGCACCGCCTCCGCACGCCGTCGCGGTTGTGGGTTGCGTGAAGGTTGGCGTGCTGCTGCATCCCTGCCACGGTGTATGACTCCTGCTCAATTGCTGCTGCCCTTGCTGCTGCTCGCCTCCCAGCTGCTGACTCGGCAGAGGTTGGTGATGTTCTTGTTGGTGGTGGTGAACGTGGCTGTGGTGCGCATCTTGCCGAGGAATAAAGAATCTCTCCGCAGATTTTTCAGCCCCGGCCACAGCCAACACATCGTGATCTGGTGCCACATAATGGCCGCATGTGCAGCCAATGGTTCTGTTCGCACGTGCCATGGGCATGTCCTGGCGGGTACTGAGCACCTCCGGGCTTTCATTCCGCATCATGCCGCCGTTCGCCGTCGGTGGCGTCCGGTGCATGAGGGCAAGCTGCGATGGCAGTCTGCCGCCTCTTCCATTGGATCCTCCCTCGGGTCCATAGGCTTGTCCAGGCGCAAAATGGACGTCGTAACCATCGCCGATGTGGCTTGGTTCCGTGACAGTCTGAACCGCGTCATAGGCGCTGACTGATCTGTGCAGAAGCGTTCTCTGAGTCGGTTCCCCACAATCTGCACCAAGGGCTTTATGGTCCTGGTCGGACGTCATGCCACTTGGCGCTGGGCTCACGATGTACCATTTCACCGGCCTCTGCCTCTCGAGGCTGCCGGGAGACAATCCCACCGTACCCTCTGTCTCTGCCCCGCCTGCTGTCCCTCCTCCTGATGTTCTTGCTATGACTGCGCACGGTGCGCCGTCAAGTGTATGTGGGGCACAGAACAGTGGTCGCTTTGCTCCAATGCCAGAGCAGCTCGGCACGTGTGGACCCCTACGTACAGGATGCTGAGGCTGCCACTGTTGCTGTTGATTCTGCTGATGCAGCTGCTGCGAGTGGTGCTGCTGCTGCTGTTGCTGCTGGTGATGCAGCTCCTTCAGTTGCTCTTGCTGCTGCTGCTGCTGCTGCTGCTGCTGCTGCTGCTGCTGCTGCTGCTGCCGTTGCTGCTGTTGCTGCTGCTGTTGCTGCTGTTGCTGCTGCTGCTGCTGCTGCTGCTGCTGCTGCTGCTGCTGCTGCTGCTGCTGCTGCTGTTGCTGCTGGTACTGGTGCTGGTGCTGGTGCTGCGGCTGCTGCTGGTGCTGGTGCTGGCTCTGGTGCTGGTACTGCTGGTGCTGCTGCTGCTGCTGCTGCTGCTGCTGCTGCTGCTGCTGCTGCTGCTGCTGCTGCTGCTGCTGCTGCTGCTGCTGCTGCGGCTGCTGCGGCTGCTGGCAGCCATTGTTGTGGTGACAAGATGCGGCCTCAGGACGAAGGTGTCTGTCATATGGCCTGATCCATGGCACAGGGTTGGACGGAGGTTGAGTGCAGCCGAAAAGGGAAGTGTTCTGTGGCACCTTGGTTGGGGTGTGAGGGAAGTCAGAGGATGAAGCAGAGGGTGAGAGGGACGAAGGAGACTGCATGGGCGCATCTGGAGCCAGGTGGAGGTGAGGAGTGGAGGAGGTGGTGCCTTGGACAGTCACATCGGGCAGCGAAGAAGACGGCACAAGGTTGGGCGGTGCAAGATGCTGTGACGAGATGCCCGTGACCTGGCAGGGTGGTCCAGCAAACGGCTGCTGCGACAGCGCATGCGAAGAGCTTTCAGCAGTGGCGCCACGAAGCGGGGGCACTGACAGCAGCCTCTTGAGAGGAGGCGGAGGGCCATGGGAGGGGAAGGATGAAGTTTGGAAATTGGACCCCGACCATGGTTGCCACAGGGACGAGGAGGACATCGAAGACGAAATGGAGGAGGAGGAAAGCAATGTCGGATCCCCGGGTCTGAACCCCGGGTGAACTTGGGAGCTTCCTGGAGGCTGCGTCGGATCTCGAGGCTTGGCTTCAGTTGAAGAGCAAGAAACAGAGCTCTGCGAAGGCGGTGCGGAGGGGAGTTGCGTGGATGGGACAGTGGGGTGTTGCAGGTGTGGCAAGGTGGGGAGTTGACGGGATGGGGTGTTTGGGAGTTGGGCATGCAGGCAGGCAGAAGTGCTCTGCCCACAGGGAAAGCTTTGAGACTGGACATTCAGCGAGAAGCTTCTGGGAAGGGACCCCGCATGGATGGAACTTGATGAAGTTGTCACAGTACTGCCGAGGGTTGGCCGCAATGGCCCGATCGAATGACCCACAGATGCTGCATGTGCTGCGCCTTGCGACGCCGAGGCACAGTGGTGCGCTGTCACTTGCTGCTGCTGGTGATGCTGTTGCGGATGCAACACGTGGTGCTGCTGTTGTTGTTGTTGTTGCTGCTGCTGCTGCTGCTGCTGCTGCTGCTGCTTCTTTTGTTGCTCCTGTTGCAGTAGCTGCTGCTGCAGCAGCAGCAGCAGTTGCTGCTCCTGTTGCAGCGGCGCTTGCTGCTGCTGTTGCTGTAATTGTTGCTGCCCGCATGTCAGATCTCCTGAGCTTGCCTTCCGCATGGCCTCGTAGCGGCAGGCCAAGCAGTCCGTGTGGGAGTCTGCGGCTGGAGGCTGCTGGTACGCTGCAGGAGGCTTCTGATGTGCTGCAGGAAGCTTCCGATGTGCTGCAGGAAGCTGAGAGCCAGTCATGATGGAGGCGGTCGAGGACAGAACATCTGCAGCGCACACCTCCTTCCTCTCTGGGCCAGAGTGCGATGCGGCGGCAACGACTGCTCCTGTAAGGGTTACTTCTGCTCTTGTCGCTGCAGTAGAAGGAGACAGGGCTAATGCTGCCGGTGCCGCTTCTGTCACTGTTACATGGCCACCTGACCTCATCCGATGAGGCTGGAGGGGTGGACTAACAGAGCACTGCATCAACTGCCCACCGGAAGGCGCTGATGTGGCAGGAACACTAGCATGCTGGATCTGGCTGACGTGGCTTGAAACAGCCACTACCGGTCCTTCTGCTGCTCCTGACGCTGTTGCTGTTGCTGTTGCTGTTGCTGTTGCTGTTGCTGTTGCTGTTGCTGTTGTTGTTGCTGTTGCTGTTGCTGTTGCTGTTGCAGCGGTGCTGACGGTGGAGGCAGCGGCAGCAGCAGACCAGGTGGTGGTACTGGGCGCGTGGTTGTGTCGGCCGTGCCATGTCACTCGGTCGCCCGGGCAGCAGCCGCGGCGCAGGCGGCTACAGTTGGCGAGCGAGCGGTCCACGATCTTGCGAGCAGGGCAGCCCGTGTGGGGCTTTTGGATGCACTCGTAGTAGAACCTGTGAGGGTCGAAATCGATGCACAGAGGGAAGGGGAGGTGGAGCATTGAGCATGAGATTCAGCACAGGGCAGCACGGGGCAGCACGGGGCAGCACAGGGCAGCACGGGGCAGCACAGGGCAGCACAGGGCAGCACAGGGCAGCGCAGGGCAGCACAGGCCGGCGCAGGGTAGGATAGGGCAGCATACGGCAGCACAGGGCAGCACTGGGCAGCATAGGTCAGCAGTGACTCTAGTCTTGCCCGGAGCCCTCGCATGATGACGACAATTTCTTTCCGCTCACTCTGCGGCAGAAGGCACATGAACAAGCATGCATCCTAAAGCCTTCCCTTAACCCTAACCAGCATTCATCCCGCCAGACAGCCCACTGTTGCGAAAGTTTGCATAGGGCACTGTTGCCAGCAGTCCGCTTTTTCTGCTGTTGTTGTTGTACTGCACTGCGGTGGGATGTGCTGAGCTACAGACTGTGTGCTTTCACAGTAGTGTGTTGTTCTGTGCTGTTCTGTGCTGTTCTGTGCTTTGCTGCACCCTGCTTCACTCTGCTGCACAGCACGGTGTGCTGAGCTGTACTTCATTTCGCTGCGCTGCGGTGCGGTGCTGTGCTCTGCGCTGCGATCAGCTGCTGTGCTGTGAGTCCTGCTGCGCCGTGTTGTGTTGTGGTGTGGTGTGGTGTGCTATGCTGTGCTGTGCTGTGCTGTGCTGTGCTGTGCTGTGCTGTGCTGTGCTGTGCTGTGCTGTGCTCTGCTGTGCTGTGTTGTGCTGTGCTGTGCTGCGATGTGCTGTGATGTACTGTGTTGTGCTATTTTGTGCTGTCCTGTGCTGTGCTGTGCTAAACTGTGCTGTGCTGTGCTGTGCTGTACTGTGCAGTGCTGTGCATTGCTGCACTAAGCTGCACAGTGCTGAGCTGTGCTGCGTTGCGCTGTGACCCCATGTCCTCCTTTGCTGCCAGCAAAGGATGCACCGCGAGCTGCGTACACTGCACAGCACGGGCGGGGCGGGGAGGAAGGGGGAAGGGGGAGGAGGGGAGAGGACGTGTCGTACCGTTTGCACTGCAAGGACGGCAGTTTCTTGTGGCCGTACTTGCGCCATGCGTGGCCGTCACTGTCCAGCGTATGCGACACTCTGCTGGCTGCGGGGCTCATCGGCTGTGCCGTTTGTTGCTGTTGCTGCTGCTGCTGCTGCTGCTGCTGCTGCTGCTGCTGCTGCTGCTGCTGCTGCTGCTGCTGCTGCTGCTGCTGCTGCTGCTGATGCTGCTCCTGCTGCGGCAGCTGCTGTGGCCGCTGCTGCTTCTGATCCTGCTGCTGTTGCTGTCCGAGTTGCCATCTATCCTGCTGAAGCGTGTGCGCCTCCTCGGCAGCCGCCATGACTCTCCCGTGTTGCGATCGCGACGCCACGTGCGTGAGCCCAGCCCACGTTCTGCGCTGCGCGACAAGATCGTGGGTGATATGGTATGTGTTCCGCGCCAGGAACCGGCAGCCCAGACGGCTGCTACCGACGCCGGCGGTAACAGCTCGGGTGCGTGCAGCTGTTGTTTTGTTTCGGCGGCGCGTGCTGCTGCGGCTGCTGCTCCCTCCCACCCTCGGTGCAGCGCAGCACTGTGTTGCCTGTCTCGAAGCGCCACGCCACGCCCTCGAGATGGTTCTCCTCTGAATGGGCGGCGCTAGGATTTCGTCCGTCGCCCTAAGGCCTCATCCATGCGTGCGCATCACCTGCCTACCCGTCCGTCCGATCGGCCTTGGTTGTGTCAGGGTCAGACGTCTCCTCGGCCTCCCACTGTCGCTCTGTCGCTTAGACTACTACGACAGCCAGTGCCGGCCTTCTCTTGTAGACTTGGAAGCCACAAAACAACTTGGTTAGCAGCAAACGTTCAGATTATGGACGCACGCGCCGGTTCGGGTATTCGCAGAGGCGCGAGACAGAACGCAGGCGCGCACGTCGACTGCATTGGGCGGGTGGACAGTGGGAGAGTAACCACGGCTGACCGGGGCCGCCACGAGAGTGGGCGGCAGGAGAGGGAGTGGTGGTGCCACGTGGGTTCGGGCTAACGGTGGGGGGTGCAGGGCTTGGTGTGTGGGGGG
>SZWC01000924.1:261055-276354 GCA_023375785.1 Penium margaritaceum
TGTATATGTATATGTATATGTATATGTATATGTATATGTATATGTATATGTATATGTACATGTATATGTATTAGATGTATATTACAATGATAGTCATACAAAATATGTATTTCATGCAAGCACCTTGCCACCAAGCTCACGAGCTAACATCAAGTATGATTGGCCAATCAAGAGCCTAGGCCTTGGTGCATGAATTAGGAACTAGATTTTTCTCCAAAAAATTAAAACTAAAATTCTTCATTCAGCTCAATTACATACTCATTCACGAGTTTGCAAAGTTCACGGATTGCGACACAATATGTCAGTCATTCAGACCACGAACTCATGTCATGGCTAAGAATATGTGAATTTTGGGTGATTCTCTGTTCCCACCCAAACGTTTACTCGCCCAATCGTATATTGGATGCATTTGGGTGAAGTTCCCAAACATGGGCAAAGGACATGGCTTGGGCTTGGTAAGGAAATGTCAAAGCAAATTGTCTTTTTAAGGGTTTGCATTGCTTGGTAGAATACCACTTTATGCTTTTTTTTTAATTAAATAAATCTTTCATGCAACCTTGTGCTACATTGCTGAAATCGATATGTTTTATTTTCACAAAACATTCGACCTTGCTTCTACGCATCTTCTAACGGAACAATCTGTCGTGGTTTACATGCAAAACTGTCATCAAAGGAATGTGATGGCCAGTATGGATGTTTACACCGAGTCGTGGCCATGCATGTACGATCTTCAAATCAATGGACGCGAGAACGGGAATGACCTGTCCCAGCCATGGCACATTCCCCGGCTTTTCCGGCCAAACAGGCCAGCGGATCGTCACTGCGATTTGCATACTTTGCGAATGATATCCTCTGCGGCCCAATAGTGCATCCTTTGTCGTAAGTTCTTGTCTCTTGCGCCTCAACGACGCGATCCCAGTGAGCGATTCGGGAAGGTCAAAGGTCCCATGCGGAAAAGTGTTTCTGATGATCAGTCTAATGTATATAAACAGTCTGGATGGTGCGCTGTTTTAGGGACCGTGCAGCAGTCACCGCTTTTGAGTATCGCGATGGTCCTATTCAGCAATGCTGCACGCCATTTGAATCGCGCTCAATATCGCAGATGACGTCAGCGATCGACTTTCTGCGATCGCTGCTTGTATTTTCGAGAATCGTTCTGCGTTGTGGCAGCGAGGCATCAGCCGAATATCGAAGAGGGTTCTGAAAACACCCCTGCATCGCGATGTGCATCGTTCAGGAGCGATATTTGTAGGGGAAAAGGGCAGCACTCCTTTCTAGTAAGAGACATCGAAGGAGCCCAGAAACGCTAAAAAATGCCAAACCGGGATTCCATGAGTGTGGAAAAAACAACTTTCTTCTTCCATAGTTGTATATCGTCCCGTGCATCACCAAAAAGATGGGTCAGGGGCGATGTGCGTGATTCGCATCATCACGGTCCAAAACGGGGCATCGGAATGCTAATATCTCGATCGATTCGGGGAGGTCTATTCACACAACGCGATGAAAGTCTAACCATACACCGGCAATGTAAAAATAGTGGCGGTGACCGTGTCTTATTCGCGCGAAGTTTCCGAATATCACATGATTCGAATATTGCGGGGACTGTTGCACGGTCCCTTCATCTAGTCACAAAAATAGGTAATGTTAGAATCACGTTTGAAAAAGAGTGATTTGGAGAAAATACTTCTGAGAAGTTAAGGATGTCATCCACACAAATGAAGCATGGTTCAAGTCTAAAGCTCTTAAATAACGGGTTTTTATAACTACCATCATGTTGATTTTGAACACGTAAAAGGTGTGGAGCCCCACTTAGATTGGGAACTTGGAGCACTTAACAAAATAAGATTCTGTAACAAATTCAATTCAGTAAAAATTTCATAAACTACCATTAGCATATACAACTCTATGTGTATATATGTGGGAAAAAATTTACCTGAACTGTCGTGTTTGAACCACGCATGCACCTTTAATGCCAAGTCAACGAGAATTTTGGCAAAGGTTTGACCCAAATTCAACATGTCTCCGCAGTGACAACATTTATCAACGTCCATATCGGGTGTTGCCTCCAGTAATGATTTGGGCATGCTAAGCTCCAAACAGACAATGTGAGGCCAAGGCACACAAAGAAATCTCTTAATGGATGCCAAACCAATGAAAGAGAGACATACGTACGGGATCAGCCAAATCAAGGAGATCCTGTAGAGAGGTCTCGGCGATGCCCAACCCGCCAGTGACACTGGCTTAGGGTATGGGGATACCTGTTGAGATTGGTGTCACCCGGCATGTGCAGTAGTTACAACTCATCTTAAAGCAACTACTTTTTTCGAAAAAGAGGACATTAGTTTGCACATGTGATCCCGCCAAGTGGACTCCGCTCATGTGTCTTTCTTGCATATGTGAAAATGTATTCTCTTTTTTAAGGACTTACATTGTGTTCCTTGACCTAAGCAATCAATTCCAATTCCATTGTAATAGAATTTGACGAGTCATAGTGGCAAAAGGGGCTCCAAGATAAGGATCTAAAAAGGATTAATTCCCATATACCCACCTTCTTAGCTGCGTGCTTCTCGAATACTCACTGAGTACAAGAAACGTCCAAACTACCCAATTGTTTTAATTGGTGACCGCATTGTCCACAAAGTGCGAATACTAAGTAACTGTGCATGCGGTATCCACTCTTGAGGAAACATGACTACATTACCGGTATTCTATGCATGATCCTGTCATAAGTGGACATTCTGGTCACAATATTTTTACATTCCATAAATTCGATCCATTTTTGTTCTAGGGTGAGTTGCATGCAAACTTAAGGTGGGTTAAACGATAGAACTGAAGCGTGAGCGCGCGTCTTTGCATTTCTTCAACGTCAAGTATTGAGTCCGAAACTAAATTGCTGCATTACTGTCATCGGTTGCTCGTGCAAAATATGGGGGGTATGGTTTTTGTTCGCAGGTGTCGTCGTATTTATAAAATGATGACGCGCTATCGTCACCGTCGCCTGTAGTACGAATCAGAATCGTGCGCATGCTCATGAAGTATCGTCTTCTAAATTGCAAAGAGGGTCTCACTCTTATGTAGGACAAGGATAACGATTGCCACACGTGTGTCACGTCTACAGATATTGGTTTTTGAATGTCACATCTTGGGTTCCGGTCCCATGCATCATTCAACGACGTTACGGAATGCCAGACGGAAGCCACGTCAGCGCATAATGGGTGTGTGCTCCCACAAGCTACGAACTGGCCCAAGTTTCGATGCTCCTAACGACGGTGACCGTTTCTAGCACCATGGGACATGATGTTCCATGTTTCTCCATGGTGCATCCCATGAACTACGTTGATTTTCCCCTTTGTCCACCGTGCGTGCCACTTGCACGCCATGGCAAACATGTCGTTTCGTTTTGGAGCCCTCCTCTTCTCAGGCGATCCTGCTCACCATGGCACTCGTGCTCATTCTGAACTCGTGTAAGTGGGTATGATGGTTACAAATGTGACCGTTACGTGGGTAGAATGTATATTAGAGTGCATGATTTTGCATGCTATACCCTCAAGGGGTGTTATGGATCCACCGCTTTTCAAGTTCTACGTTCCCCCAAAATCCCCCATCGGCAGCTCCGACGAGGAGGAGGAAGGTCGTGACGGCCAAGGGTACACGAATGGGTTTGTTTTTGACGACTTTGAAGAGGCTTGCTAGGTCAAGCACCTGCATGTCGAAGAGCGCATAACTCCACGCTCTCCAAAGCGTGGCGAACAATCTGTGATGAGGTTGAACGACGGCTCTCGCATCCGGCCACTCCGTCCTCCCGCTGCGGGTGGGTTTCACTCTAGGAAATCTCCATGGCGTTAGTGTTGATTCGGTTGGCTTTGCTACTTTGTCCAAGTACGGTGCAACTGTTTGAACCTTCTTGCTGTCAACGTCGTATGCCGGTACTTCTATTCACTTATACAATATAGACTGATGTACTACGTGCAGGATCGTCTGATGACGAGCATACCCCCCCTCCCCCGACGGAATCCCGGGACACCGGCGTCTAGAAGAAGGACACCAAGCCCAGGAAGCGACCGGACTCTCCCGTGAACTTCTCGGGAGGCAATGCCTTCCACAACATGGACGCATGCCGCGAGGCGGTTCACGACTATGTTGTGTCCGCACACATGGGGGTTACCTTTGTGCAAAGCAAACAGTCGGGAGGCCCTGTGTGCGCAATGGAGGCAGTTGGGTTACGCATGACAGCTCAAGGCGAGGTGGCAGCAGAAAACAAACAACGTGAAAGTCATATTTTTCAAGGAGGGCCACAAGTGCTCCCGAACGTGCACTAAAGGAGACCCATCGTAGAAGGCCGCGTGGGTGCTGCGACACATCGAGACCACAGTGAACGAGGAGCCAGGCACCTCCTCTAAGGCGCTCCATCAGATTGTGGTGCGCGCACAGGCGAGCGGTCAGCCTATCATGCCATTCATCGGGCAAAGAAGAAGCTGCTCACAAACGACATTGGTGAGAGGAGCCACTCATGGGGACACTTCCTCACATACGTTGCTACACTAAGTATTGGTCAGTCCTTTCTGGTTTCTTCCGTACAGTCCTAATTTTATGCTTATATGAAGACATGCCCTGTTATGTTTCTCTGACTCCTTCTTGTAGTTGAAGAGGGTTGACCCATCCACCGTGGTTGTGGCGGAGCAGGACAAGCAACAGCTCTTTCGATGGGCCTTCGAGGCCCCCTGTGCCTGTAGTAACGGGTGGCAGCATGTGCGACAGTTGCTGTACATGGAAGAAATTTTCTTAAAGAATGCTTTTAAGTAAAAGCTGCTACTGGCATAGTGCTATGACGCCAACAACCATTCGGTACCCATGGCATGGACGATATGCCACAAGAAGAAAAGGACAATTGGTATTGGTTCTGCCAACGAATTGGAGAGGCGTACCTGACAACAAGGTACAACGGGATCGTAGTCATCAGCGACAGAGACATAGGACTCATCGTCGTCATCAAGCGTCAGTCTCCAGGTGCTATTCACACATACTGCGAGCAACACCTACGAGAGAACGTGAAGTCAGAGGCAAGAACCACAACCGCCGACATCATGTGGAGGTTGGCTTGTTCCTTAATGTAGAACGAGTTCGATTGTGCATGGGATGAGCTCGACCGGATGCCAGACAAGGTCTATAAGTACCTCTTCTGTGGAGATTGGGAACCCGAGCTGCCTTTAGAACAGTGGGTGCGCCTCAAATATCCTATGTCACGTGGTGGTCACATGACGTCAAACACGATGGAGTCCCTCAACGCCCGCCTCATGGACATCCGTCACCTATACCCATTCCACAGTTTTTCACAGATCTATCCGTTTGTATAGAGAATTTTCGAGGATTGCCGACGTGCCCCCCATGACTATGACAGCCGCTACGCTCTCGTGGTGGATGCCAAGCTGCAGCACTACACCAAACATGCAAAGGTTTACCGTGTGATGAGGTACGGCGGTCTCATGGGCACATTCACTAGCCCTAGGAGCCTGGCGGAATGGGAAGTCGATGTGAACGCAAAAAACTGCTCGTGTGGGCAGTGGACAGAGAACGGGTACCCATGGCAACACGTTGTGGCGCTCATGCTAGATGAAGGAGTCAACCTAGAGCAGTACACCGACATGCATCTGACGTAGATGGCTTGACGTCGTACCTACAGGCTACCCATGCCGGGAGTCAACCTACGCAATCTTCAGTACGCCATGCGTGGGTGGGGCCAGCCGGGTGTGAGGCGCTCTCGTGGATGTCCACGCTCAAAGCACATGGACAGGGAGAGCCAGCGCAAGCAAGAGCGCATCTACACCAAGTGCGACCAAAGGGGACACTCGCCTCATATTTTCAAGAACCAGATAGCACTGTCACCGGTTGTAGTGGCCGCCGCTCGTGCAACAGAGCTGGTCGTGAGACAGCAGCCATTGAGCTTGTTGCCGTTGTTGTGGCATCAACAACACATGGTGACGTTGTGGGTGCGAGCAGAGTACCTGAAGGCGTGCAGGGTGGCACCAGTGGAACTATAGGTGAAGGCGTGCAGGGTGGTGTTGTTAGTGGTGCAGGAGGTGCTGGCAATAAAGGACAAGGCGTACAATGTGGTGCTGGCGGTGAGGAACAGGGCGTGCAAGGTGGTGCTGTTGGTAAAGTAGAAGGCGTGGAAGGTGGTGCAACCGGTATACCAGAGCCTACATGCAGTGCTGCAGGCGGTGGGACTGGGGGTGCTACTGGTGGGGGTGCTGAGCGCATATGCGGTGCTACTGGCAGTGGGACCTCGGGTGCTGCTGACAGTACGGCTGGCATGCTGACAGTTGTGCTGGATATTGGCAATGGAGGTGGGAAACGCCGTGCTGGTCGCCGTCCAAGACGTGCCAGGGGGGCTGCCGGAAGCCCCCCGGAGGTGTAGGTAGCGGAAACAGTGGTGCTGTCCATGGTGTAGGGGGCTGTAAGAGGTGCAAATAGTGCTCTAAGCAATGCTGTTGGCCTAAGGGAAGCAGTGTTAGGAATAAAAATCCCAGAAAATGTACTGTCGCCTTGTCTTAACAAATTGCACAGCTCAGCCTGTCCTGAACCACAGTGAAGTGGCACCACACTTCACGGTTCTCAGGTAAGATTGCCTCTTACAGACATACACTCAGAAAATACACATTGAGAGTCAAGAGGGAACGGAGCTGAATCCAGAGCTTCAAATCTCACTCAAAATGGTCAACTACTGAGTACAAACGAAGCTAAGAAAGAATGACTGTAGTCCTACTCTAAGTACTAACATTCTGTCCTACTTCCTGTCCCTGATCCCTGCTTCCGGTCAACTAGAAAATAATCTAAGTAGTCAGCTCTGCTGGCTGTTACTGCTGCCTCCGGGTCCGCGATGAGTCTGTCTTCGGTCGCGCATCAATGTGCGATCGCGCGATCCTCGCGCCTCCTTGCCCATCCCCTGTCCTCCGCCCTCCGCAGCCGACCGGACCGAGATCGATGTCGAGGATCGATCGGTCCGATCGAGCTGCCATGTCGGCGGTCCTCGCTCCTCGACCTCGCTCTTCGCTCGACGCTCTGCTCCGGTCGGACCTGCGAGCCACCTTTGCCTGGAGTGCAAAAACCCTTGGATTAAGTACAACCTGTCCCAAAAAGGATAGCATCGAGCTGCGGCCAGGCTAGGACAGGTGGGACACCCGATTGGGTCTGCCCATAGTCCCTCACTGGTACCCGCTCCACCTAGGCAGAAGAATAGAAGAAAAGTATGCAGAAGGTCAGGAGAGCAATAGGCCTCAACTCTCCTGACCTTCTTGCCAATTTTCCATTTTGCTGTTTTTATCCTCAGTCACTTGACAACATAACATTTTGGATAACTTTTGGTTATCTAACAGGATGGTCATGTCCTTGTTCACCATCCGCATGGTGCAAAAGGCATGGTCATCATGACCTCGCATGTGGACAATCCTAATGATGCGGAAGAATCAAGCAAGTCATCCTGGTGTGAGAGTTCAGAGTCTGGAGACTGCATAGACCCTCCATAGGCAACTTTCACGTGGCCACTTTCATGTGGCCAGTCCCTGTAGTGGACTATGTGCATCACCCTTTGGGGAGGACTACTTTGATGTTGTGTCTGATTTCTCGGGTGAATCAGAGTGTGTGGCATGCAAAGTCATTTCGTACGTGCACGACATCCCTGTGTACATACAGATTTGGATTAGCCATGGCTATTTGGCTCCCCTGTTCCTTTGACTGAAATGTGTGACTTTCATCAAAATCTTTCCCGTTGGTAATTTGTTCTTCAGCGAATGAGAAATGTAGGAATAGTGTTCATCTTGATAGGATTACCTTAGTAAAAAACGCTCTAAGCATTGCACAAGCCTAAGAATTGAACAGGTTGGTCGCTCTGTTGCAAAGGGCCCCAAACATGACTATTTTGACCACCATGGTACAGGGCAGAATGTTAGGACCAAACTTTGATCTATGACAACACTATTGTTGTTCGTATTGACAATGGACATAGCCACATTGTTGTCAACTATCGCTCATAGACATTAGGAATGAATACATTCTCTGTTCAACACCCAGATGAATGTATAATGTAAGAAAGTGAGATAGGGCAGATTGACAAAGAAATGACTGAAACATGACTGAAATATCCACAGTCTTACATGGTGCATTGATGCTAGAAATTATCTAACAAAAATGTGATGTATGACAGGTGGTGCTATTGATGCTGTTATGAATTGACAAAGTGACATTGTTGACAATTGCTGGCGAAGCTTCATAATCAATGCATTCTCAGTTGAACATGCAGAAGAATCTAACGTTGGTTACATTGATGAACAACTGACTAAAACATGACCAAATTATCCACCAAGGTTTTGAAGCCCAAGGCATCCATTTCCCAGGGGTGTTTGGTGGACACGGAGATGGCATGCTAACGTCGAGCATCCAACACTGCGTCTCTGGTTCGCATGGGTCATTCACCCAAGTGGGTTGGACCTCGGTTTCCACGAGCATGTCCCAGTGAGCATTAATCATAGCCCATGCCTCCTTTTCTTGCTGGGTAGTGAGATCTGGCCTGCTGGTCCTGGTAGGTTTTCCTCCCCAAGCCCCAACTTGATCCCATCGGTACATCCTCTAAACGGTAGCCCATGTGTAGGTCTCTATGTTCGTACGCGTGTCAGGAATGTCATTGGGATCAGCCTCGTCATGTCCATAGAATAGTCGACCCATGTCTTGTACGGTGTACAAAACTGTGAATGGAGATGGATAGTGTCCTTTGCCAGCTTCGTATTTGTACATGCACTAGGAACGGTTACATCCGCATGGAGGCTTGGATGAGATCCATAGCTCCCATATAGCCTGGCAGTTTAATGGTCTCAGACTGGATAATGGTCCTTCCAACATCCAAGCCATCGCTTCAGGTGTCACTGGCCATGTGGCCTCTGGCGGATGGCGGCCATCAATGGTCCTTCCATGAGCCTCTCTACGATCCCATGCTTCCTTGATAGCGACCCATGCCCGGTGGGTAACAAAGGGGTCTGTGAAATATGGAGTACCCCACCCACGACCTTCAACGTAGTTGGTCCTTCCATCGGATGACATGTCGTCCGAGCCAAGGAAGCTGGGTCGACCCAAATGATAGGTTGTTACTTCTTTAACAAAGACGAATAAGGCGTAGTGTGATTTTAAGTACTGTTCAGTACGCCAAACGACACTACGAACTGGTACATTCTCCCAGTTCGTAAGGTGAGTCCAACACAAACGTAATTTTGAGTTACCGTGTGCATCGCTCATGGCTGACGGTGGCTAAGAGACTTTTTCAGCAGAATGTGAATGGCCCAAAACCTGTGGATCGGGGCATCCTACGTCTGGGCATCGACGGCGTCCGTTCGTCTTGTCAGCAAATACTTGGTCGCAACGACATGTACAGTGGAATATGTTGTCGGGGCGTATGAGTGGTCCTCCAGTGCACGCTCAAGGCCTAACACCGTGGCATGCCACGTAGCTAGCATGAAGCTCCGCTTTACAGATGAAGATTTATCTCCCACTACAGTCCCGTTCTGCTCTTGTCGCGACTTGCGGCCCTGCCTCCGGTAAGCATGAAAATTGGGTATCGGAGTCAGCCCCTAAATAGTGGGTAAAGGGTGCTACCTTTGTAACTTTGGCCATAGAGCTCACTCATTAAAATGTGTGGGGACAAAGGAAGGGACCTGCCAAAAACTGGGCATACTAGTCTTCGTCTCCCACGACGGGATGATAGAGAAATAAAGTTCTCAACTGTGGGCAACCTGCGCAGAACGTTTTCGAATGGTGGGTAAAAAGGAAACCCCCCTTAAAAAAGTATAGAAATTCCGTGAAACGTTTCCATTGCAAATTGATGCTCACTTCATCATCATTGTATCTTAGTTATAGTCGATTTCAAAACCATCATACTGCAGTGATCAATGGCTTGATAACACTAACACCGTTTTAGATGAGCATTCTTAGTTCAAAGTCAAAACCATAACCTCTCAAATATCCTACAGGAGCATCCTCTCAACACCGTGCATTGGGCTGCATGCAAAAGACATGACGACATGTGACACCAGTGCGCAATGGACACCATTGTACCGTAGCCATCAACGTATGCAAATATGTGGTACTCATTAGATTAAAACAAAGATGTAAGCTTTCATACTGATTGTAAGCATAAACACATAATGGTTCCGTGTACATTTCCGCTACATAGGAGGACCGGTGCCACCTGAGAATCATTCAAGTCTCATTATTTTTCTACCAGCTTTCATAGCCGCCCTGTCTCCGACGCCTATATCAAAATCACGGCATCCGACAGAGGTCACTTTCAAACGTCACCTCTCGTTGTTGATGCGTATAGGAATGCGGGGCTTTGGGTGAAGATTGAGAGAAACCCTGGCATACTCTATATATTTATCCATTGATGTGTTTTTTTATCTATATAATAGTAGTAGAAATAAGAAAGAGGCAAACTTTATGGTCTCGGGCTCTCAAGTCAAGCAAAGTGTGCGACGATGTGTTGTGAGAGGCTACTTTTGGAATATCCGCTGAGAAAAAAGAGATTTTTAATAACATCCATGATTGCCTCTATGAAGTTCTAATGTTGTCAATAATCCCACCGAATGGTTCAAACGCTTGATACTGTTCACAATAGTCTTGTCGGCACTTATAGAGAGTGGTGGAACCTGTGAGACCATTCTAGAATGAAACGTCATATCCCAGGGTAGTTGGCCAAAAGTATTGATGTTAAAGACATGACTATTGTTCTATGATAACTTTGTACAACGAATGTGTTCAAATGTTTAAAAGCTTTGAAGATGTGGGAACAAAATATATGTATGAGGAGAGGGCAAAAGGGGGAGGACAAGAAAGGAGATGGAAAGCGTAAAAGGTGTCCATGATTGTTTGAGGAAATACACATCTTCATGGCAGTGTAGTCATTCTTCATGTACACTAGCATATGTTACGTCCTTAACGTAGAACAGTAAACGGAGAGAAACATCCAACTACGATCACTAGTCAACGGCAAAGACTCCAACGATGGAGGAACAACGACGCATGAACAATGACGCTCTCCATTCAAGCCAAACAACAGCCCTTGTGCAACGAACCCGTAGGTCAACCGGGTGACAGACCCCTTGTGCTTGGTGAACCCTGCGCCCCTGCTGCAGCCCGTCGGGATGACATCCAGCTCGATGGGAGGCACCAGTAAAAAAGCACAAATCAACGAAGACCTGTACCAGAAGTTTTTTGGACTTAAGATTCCGTTTGCTCCAGCACCTCAACGTGGTGGTTGAGGAGCTTCACAATTCTCGTACGCATGTAAGAGTACTTATTGAGAGAAATGCAAACCTCTACACTTCCTAGGCCATTCAATCCCAAAAACTCCAAGGGATTGACAATCACGATATGGCAAACGAATTTGGAGGTAAACTCCATCGATGTTGGGATCAACAACGACAAGAAGAAAAATTGACCTCACAGCCTCCCTTTTCTGTGGCACGGCTTCAAGTTGGTGGTTGAATCTAAGGGCAATCCACGGCAGTAAGAGAGTGGCAAAGCTGGATCAACGGCTCACATGACCGCTCTCACATTGTCAATCGCAAGCGTGCTACTTCTTTAGTAGATGAAACCGATGTGGCACGACTATCTCAAGCAAGCACAAACATGGATTGAATTCGTGCGCAATGCACTCGCTTGCTTTAGGAAGCCGGACGAGAGTTATGATGCATTGTATTGACTCAAACATCTGCATCAATAGTCCAGTATGACAAAATACACTCTGTGTTTCTACAAAATCATCACCGATAGTGACCTTTCCCCCAATGAATTATGTTTCTACCATAAGAATGGCCTCAAGTGAGATATTTGACAAGCAATGACCATTTTCGACATCCAAGACAACCTTCCGCGAATGATCGCAATAGTTGACCGCATCGATAGAGCCAAGTACAATGCTCGAGTGTAGGAGTCCAACGACTGACAATCCCAAGGCCACAATTCATGTTATGGCAAAGGGAAGTCACGGTCGGTGGGAACCACAACTTCAATGGAGATTGACGCGATCAACCACTCTATTGGACTTGTGAAAAGTCGGGTCATATCTCCTACCACTTTTGGAAGTGCCACTTTCAAACCAAAAGGGGGGGGGGGGAGACATACAAAAAGAGTAACGAGTCAAGAAATGGCAAAGGACAAAGATGGACAGTGAGGCTCCTATTTGGTTAGAAAATACTACACCGACCAATCACCCAATTACCCTACTGATCTTTAATTTCGTTTATAAATAATTTTAGCCTGAATGAAGTTGAACGGGTTTTTTCTTAGGCGAATTGCTTAAGTACACCCTAAATAATTCTTTGCTGGGGTCTGGTTTCAAAATTCGTTCAGGTTTTGGGTTCATGCCTTCGTAAATCTAAAACATGCCATTATAAAGTGCACACTCCACGTGGGGTATCGACTGGGCGAGACAGAGCTGAGCAATCACGGACAGCTCACAGTTCCGTGGTCCCAGGATTACCGTCCATCATGGACGTCGAGCGAGACTAGAGGAGTTGATCTCGGTTCATTGGCGAATTTAAGGATCATACAATTTCGTTGGGCGAAAGCAAAGGAACTACCCAAATAATTCCTTTGCCCAAAACCACGGGCGAAATTAGAGATTTCCTAAATCACCAAAAATGAAAAGGGCAAAATTAAAGATTAGTACGGTAAGTGGCTCATATTGCCGTAGACGAGGGTTCCTGAGATTGCAAAGTTCGATGAGGGATATGAGGACGACCAACCAGTGATACTACTATGAGTGCATCCGAGGGGTCGTAAAAGTTGTAGAAGGGCACCGCACTACTAGATGGAGGAGTCTATCGTAGTTTTCTTGATAACGACATGGCTCAGAAGCTTGGTTTGTACACCAAACCGAGGGTGTTTCAAAGAAAAACGGTCAATGTACAACTGTAGGTTTGCCGACTTCGCGAACCAATCTCACTACATATCAGAGACCTACACAAGTACCGGTCTGGAGAGCTTGCCTAATGAACGACCACAATATCATCCTTGGACAAGATTTCCTGTACCGGCATGACCTGTAGGTTGATTGGATTAACAAATCCACTTATGTTTGCATTAATAGTAGAAGGGGCCATATGCCTCTGGTCAAGTGGCCCACAATGCAATGGCGGTTAGAAGAAGCAGTAGATGTGGAAGCAGCAGAGGAAGATGTGGTAGCCAGAAAATGCCTGCTGACATCTTTGAACGTGGCCAAGAGGTAATTGAAGCATGGAACTCAAGCGTGGCTAGTCCACGTGGAAGCAAGAGAAGAATAGAAAATTGCAATTGCCAACGCGACGACAACAACATCAAAACATGAGAAGTTTGTAACCATACCAAAGAAGTTTGCGACACTCATGGAGGAACTAGGGGGATTTTCCCAGTGAACTGTTTTAAGAACTGCCTTCATAGTCCAACATTGATTATTGGATAGACCTGAATCTGGACAGCTGACCGATGGTGAAGGGGACCTATAGGATGAGCGATCATGAGCTGACCGAACTAAAAAAGCAATTGGATGAGATGCACTTTCAGGACTTCATGAGACCCTCCACGTCACCCTACACAACACTTGTACTTTTTGTGGAAAAGAAGACCAAAGAAATATGGATGTCCATGGACTACCGAGCGTTGAACAACATCACCATAAACAATGATATCCCCTCCTGCAAGCTGATGAACTTTTGGACCAACTCCGCAAGGCCTACATTTTCATCAAAACTGACTTATGTAGCATCTATCATCAGATCCACATATCTAGTAAGGAAATCAAGAAGACAACATTCCGCTCCAGATATAGAAACCTTGAGTTCACGGTCATGTCATTTAGACTCACAAATCTCCTCGCAATATTTATGAATGCGATAAAAAAAAAAACTTTCATCCATACCTTAACGATGTCGTCGATGGATGTCTCGATGACATTCTAGTGTACAGTCGCACCTCGGAGGAGCACAATTGACATCTCTAAAAAGTTTTTGATGTTTTACATATAGAGATTGTTTTTAGTAAACTCTTGAAGTGTGGCTTTGTTCGTCGTTTGATGAAGTTTTTAGGTCGCATCATCGGCAACAGACGGATCACCATGGACTTAATAAAGGTGGAGACAGTTGCTAATTGGTCGCAACCTAAAAATGCTCAAGACGCCCAAGTCTTTTTGGGCTACTACAACTCGTACAGCCAATTTGTAAAGGAGTAGGCGTGAGTGTTAGTGCCTCTCTCCTATCTCATGTGGAAAGCCACTTAGTGGAATTGGGGGAACAACAATCAGGAAGCATTGGAATCTTCAAGAAACGCTTGCCTTATGATTTTTAGATAAAACAATGGACTACATCATGGCCACCAATGCATCCAACCAAGCCATCGGAGCCGTTCTCCTCCACGACAGCAGCGAAGGACAGCAATCGGTCACGTACATATCACAAAAACTATGCAGGCCATAACTCAACTATACGCTACAAAGAAAGAAATATTGGCTGTTGTACACGCATTCAAGACATGGCAGTGCTACTTGGAATACCGGTGATGCATCGTCCCCACTGACCATCACGTACTAAAATATCTCAAGACTCGGCCAAATTTGAGCTGTTGACAAACTCGATGAATTGAGTTCCTTGAGTCCAACTTCGACTGCGAAATCAAGTATTGACGTGGAAAGCATTTATGGTTTATCACCCCAAAAAATACACTCGTCATAGAGTGTACATACTAAACGCATACCTTTGGAAGTTTCATGGTACCTTCATGGAAAATGCAACACAACTTAACTTATGACATCTGTTCACGGACATGCAAGTGTATTTCAATGCTTGAAGACAGTAAACTTCCCAGAAGGTTTGCCAAAAAAAAACACACATAATAAAATTCATGGTTAAGTGTTTTACAGCCTCACTTACAGTTCGCTGTAAACGACATACGTTAGTACTTATACATGAAAGGTGTCATAACTGCAAGGCGCGATAGTGCCTATTCCTGTACCCAAAACGTAAACGGTTCCGAATCCTCCCGAAGTCACATTTGAGGGGTTTGGTGGATCGAATGCGAATACATTAGTGGATTTTTTTTCCATTATCACACAAAATCCGTACACTGTCCAGATACACTTAGCTAATACACTCGACCTATCTGGGGGGGGGACAAGCTTGGACTCCGGATGACCTCCCCCACTCCCCCCCCCATCTGGTAAGAGTGTATTAGGGAAGTGTATCTGGTCAGTGTATCCGGTCTACGTGATCGACGAAAAAAAAAAA
>SZWC01000924.1:291701-321616 GCA_023375785.1 Penium margaritaceum
AATCTCGAGCCGGACGCTACGACTGGTCACACGCACAAGTCCGGCATCGATCGGTGGACGGACAATGCAAAACATGCAAATCGGGCTCGAGAGCCAGTCCACCGAGAAAACTCTAGCACCTGCAGAAAAACTGCAGAGCACCCCAGCAAGCACCCGGGACGTCGTGGCAATCGTCTGGCAGCTGCTGGTGGCTGGATCCACCAACCGTCAGTGCTCCGGCGCCAGCTGGGTCCGCATCAGGGATCTGTCATGTCGTAGCTCCTGGATAAGTCCCTGGACGATCCGGAGTCCTGTCGGGTCGTCACGATCTCCAATGCGGCCACCGCTCACCATCAGCTCCGGGTACACCCGTAGCTGCCACGGCTGTGGCTCGTGACGGGTGGAAGCCACGCATACCAACTGGGTCATGGGCCCACTGCCCTGACCAGTCCAAACCGTTCACGACTGTCGTAGAGGACAGGTGGAGCGTTTTGGACAACCTCGCTATCAACGTATGACGACCCGGGTAACAGAAACACAACATTGCACTGAGAACGGGGTTGTAGCTGATCCAAAAATATGCTGGTGGCCCTGGCTTTGGGTATAGAGGTGGCATTTCAAGATCCACCCAGCGCACAAGGGGCTACTCGAACTGATGAAGGGCACGAAGGTGCTTGACGAGAAAGCGACAGACGAGGAGAAGCAAGCCTTTGCCAAGAAAAAGACCAAGGCGCTCATGCTCCTGCTGTCATCTACCATACTGATCTTTAATTTCGTTTATAAATAATTTTAGCCTGAATGAAGTTGAACGAATTTTTTCTTAGGCGAATTGCTTAAGTACACCCTAAATAATTCTTTGTTGGGATCTGGTTTCAAAATTCGTTCAGGTTTCGGGTTCATGTCTTCGTAAATCTAAAACATGCCATTATAAAGTGCACACTCCACATGGGGTATCGACTGGGCGAGACAGAACTGAGCAATCACAGACAGCTCACGGCTCTGTGGTCCCAGGATTACCGTCCACCGTGGACGTCGAGCGAGACTAGAGGAGTTGATCTAGGTTTATGGGCGAATTTAAGGATCATACATTTTCGTTGGGCGAAAGCAAAGGAACTACCCAAATAATTCCTTTGCCCAAAACCATGGGCGAAATTAGAGATATCCTAAATCACCAAAAATGAAAAGGGCAAAATTAAAGATCAGTACGGTATCATCAAGAATTATTAGGGCTACTTCCAAGGCTGCACGTCAGCAGCCAAGGCATGGAAAAAGCTTTCCACCATCCACCAATTGACGTCGCTCGCAAGCCGGATCTTTGCAATGAAGTGACTTCTAACAATGAGAATCGAGGCGGAAGAGGAAATCCTTGCCACCATGCAGCAGATTGAGTCACTCTTGCAATGCAATGATTTTTGGTGACATTTTGACTCTCAACTGCAGGCAATGGTCATCCTTATGGCTCTACCTGACAGTTGAAGCCCTCTTATCACTGTCCTTGGAGGATGTACGGAGGAAAAATTTACCTATGGTGCAGTTGCTGATGCGTAGTGTCAAGGCCTTGGTGGCAAGGCCTCGTCATCCTCATTGTCCCTGATCAACAAAACACGTGGTGGCAACGACAGCAACAAGGGAGGCAGCAGAAAGGGTGGCAACAAGAAAACTGTGTGCCGCAATTGCGACAAGGAGGGCCATTGGGCTCGTGAGTGCCCTGAGGAGGTGAATGCCACCGGCAACGACGCCAAAGGCAAGAAGGTGCTCCTCAATGGTACCGAAAATCACAAACTCAAAGGGGCCAACAGGCGGTGCCTGGATTCCGGTGCCAATGAGTACACCCAAGTCGAGAAGGTGGGGTCCGTCCACTACACCAAGTCTGTTAAGTCTATGGTGGTCGCCAACGACAAAATCGAGCCGGTGGCCGGAAAATGAGAGTTTGAGGTGGGGATGTAGTTGAACAGTAAGAAGATTTTGTGTGTCATCTATGATGTGCAGCATGTCCCTGGCCTGGCTGACATTCTAAGTGTTAGTTGCTTGACGGAAAAGGGGTATGAGGTGCTCTTTTACAGGAAAGTCGTAGTGGTGTGCATGGACGACGGCGGCGAAGTCGTGTTGGAGGTGAAGCGTGAGGGCGGTCTCTACATCATGGAGATGAACGTGATCCCCGTATATTCAGCAGATTCGCAACAACGCACCGTCAACTTCGCCAAAGGAGGGGAGCTGATCTAGAGCTCTGGCATCGGGAGCTAGGACATTCGTCACGTGCTGTCGTGAGGGAGATGGCAAAGCGCGACATGGTATGTGGCATTGATATCACCGGTGTAGCAGATGCAACAGCAGATGCGGCAACACACAAAAAGTGCGAGCCTTGTATTTTGGTCAAGGCGAGGCGTAAGCCGTTCAATGAGAATGTGGGTTACGCCAAGGACCTACTGGATATTCTACACAATTATATGTGTAGACCATTCAAATTTCCATCGAAAGGCGGCGCGTGGTACTTCGTCACCTTCATCAACAACTAAAGCAAAAAACTCTACGGGTACTTCATACAGCAAAAAGGTGATGTGTTAAACCGGCTATAGGAGTATGTCGCCGTGGTGGAGAGGCAGAGTGGCCGCAAGGTCAGTCGGCTACGCAGCGACAACGACAGAGAGTACATGGGCTGCAGTGGGTGGCTGAAGCAATAGGACATCAAGTGGGAGCACACGATGCCCTACTTGCCACAATCTAATGGCATGGTGGAGCGGAAAACCTAGAAGCTTTTGAACATGGTGAGGATGATGCTCATGGATGCGGGATTGCGACGGAGCTTCTGGCTGGAAGCGGTACGTACGGCAAGCTACACCATGAACCTGATCCTGATAGCGGCACTGAAGGGGAAGATCGGCTGGGAGAAACCACAGGAGGTGTGGAGTGGGTGCAAGCTGAGTGTGGTGCACCTGAAGGCCTTCCAGTGCAAGGTGCACGCGATGGTGCAGGCGACACAACGACACGACAAAAAACTGGACCCGCGCCAAGCCGTGTCTCTTCCTTGGCTATGCGAGTGTGTAAAAGGCATACCAGATTTACAACGTGATAAAGGAGGAAGTCTTCAACAGCCATGATGTTGAGTTCCACAAACAGCAGACTTACAGCAGCAGCTACAATGACATTAACGTGTTGGACTCTCCAAAGCAGGGGGAGTGGTTCGAGCTCCTCATACATGAGGAGGAGCCAGCGGACGTTGACATCGAAGAAGCCTCTTTGGAGTGCGATGGTGTGGGGACGCAGCAGGGCAATGGTGCAAACGCAGGTGTTGCTGAGGCGTAGGACGCATCAGCTGAAGTAGAGGAGGCCGAGGATGTGAACGGGGCTGCCGTGGAGTAGTAGCATGACCAGCCATCGGTGTCACCAAAATCACCACGACGCAAATGAAGGCAGCAGAATGCGGCAAAATGCTATGACGTAGCAATGGGAAGCTGGATCGGCATGGTGCAGTGCATGATGGCAGCCACAGTGGAGCCAACAACCATGCAAGAGGCGCTTGCATGGCCCAAAGCAGAGTAGTGGGACGCAACTATCAAGTCGGAGCTGGTGTCCATTGCCGAGAACGACACTTGGGAGCTCGTGAACCGGCCGAAAGACGCCAAGGTCAGCAGCTCCAATTGGGTCTTCAGAACAAATTACACCGAGGATAAAGTGGAGAAGTACAAGGCGCGGCTGGTGGTGAAGGGGTTTGGACAATGCAAGGGCGAGCACCACAATGACACGTTCATCCCTCTCTCCAAGTTCACGAGAATCTAGGCATTCCTCGCAGTGTCAGCTGCCAAGGACATGGAGCTGCACTAAATGGATGTGAAAAATGTGTTCTTGAATGGAATTCTTGACAGGAAGATCTTCATAGAGGTGCCAGAGGGAGTGGATGCACCAGAGGACAAGGTGTGCAGATTGTGCAAGTCATTGTATGGGCTAAAACAATAGCCGCGGTGTTGGTACCAGCAGATGGACGGCTACATGGTGTAGCTCAGCTTTAATTGTTGTGAATCTGATCATAGTGTGTACGTGTGACGCAACAACCAGCTCCATCAAATCGTCGTACTCTACATGGATAACCTAATCTTGTGTTCCTCTGATATGCAGGCTGTACAAAAATTGAAGGAGCATCTAAGCAACAGATTTCAGACGTCCGACAGGGGGGAGTTGGAGTACTACCTTGGAGTGAGCATAATTTGGAACCAAAGAGCACACACGCTTGAGCTTGTGCAGGCCAAGTACGTGGCCGAATTACTAAAGCGGTATGGCTTGGAGGAGTGCAAACCTACTGGCAGTCTGGTCTCCACAACCTGTGACCTCAGCGTGGTGATGTCACCACCAACAAAAGAAGAGCGGGAGGACATGGTGGTAATGCCGTACCAGTCCGCGGTGGGCAACCCTATGTACGCCATGGTGGCGACTCGACCGGACCTGGCCTATGAGGTGGGTCAAGTGAGAAGGTACATGAACAATCTAAGGCGACTACACTGGAAGGCGGTCGAGCTCATCCTCCACTACCTGCAGGCACCGCGACACGCGTGCCTGAGGTTCGACGGCAAGGGGAGGACCGACCCCTTGCATCTTGTCTGCTACACCAATGTTAACTATGCCAGCGACGTGAACAAGTGGAAGTCCACCTCTAGATACTTGTTCTTCCTGGCAGGTACAAGAATCTTGTGGTGTAGCAGAAAGAAAGACTGCATCTCCACCTCCATAGTGGAAGCCAAGTACATCGTGCTAGCCAAAGCGGTCAAGGAGGCAGTGTGGCTCCGCCGGCTATTGGAGTAGCTTGGTGTGTTGCAACAGAAGCCTACCGTGGTACAAGCAGAAAACACGGGCTCTATCTTGTTAACCAGCAACCCAACATAGCACAGGAGGATAAAGCACTTTGACGTGCCTTACCACTATGCGCGTGAAATGGTCCAAAAGGGAGAGGTTGTGCTACAATGTTATAGTATGACGCAAATGTTTGCAGATTGCTTGACCAAGGTGCAGCACAGAGATCGGCATTGCATCAGCGTGGCAGGGATTGGGCTTACGGGCTATGATAGGCTCAAGAGCGCTAGATAAGATGAGCAGGAGTGAGCAGGCAGGCATCTGGCATGACAGGTGCAAGGGGGAGATTGTTACATATTGTCCCGTGCCATGTTCTCGAGTCACTGTTTTTCAGGGAGATGGATCCAGATCATTGTACAGTGCAAATCTGCATGCATGGATAGATATTTTAGAAAAAAGAGGAAAGTTTGGACCAGATGCAATTTCAATCACAGAAATTGGCTACGAATTGAGGGAGTTATGATCCGTCAAAGTTCGGAGGTGGTACAAGCTGTCCGGGTTTGTATGGTAGACTTGGTACCGACCAGAAAATTAGGCCGGCGGTGACCAGTTCGGCTCCCACCACGCACGTCATGGCCGAGGCGTCCCTTGGGGGATGATAGCAGCAATGTCCCATGGTTCGTTGGAGCCATGTGCGCCAGGGCGCCTCGGGCGCCCGTCACTCCTGGTGGTGTTGTGTTAGGGACAGAAACCCAATGATGCACTCTGAATCGTGTAGCAGGCGCTACGATGGTCCAAATCACACGCGGTTTGGTTTTTTTTGGCAGCTTTTGCTAATGGTCCTTGTCCAAAGATCCAACAAAAATTGATCCCCAGCTCTTTGAGCTTTGGGTGTTGCTGGATTGGGCTCTGCCGGTCAACGATGTTAGAACCGTCGCATGAGCCGTTGATTGGGCTCTGCCGGTCTCTTGTTGCCATTTGATGTCCTTTAGATCAAGCCACCAATTCAATGACGTACCATGCAAAAGCGAGGTTGCCAGGTCAATTTCCCATTTCAATTGCTATGGACCACAGCAATGCTAAAACACACCTTAAAAATTATCAGCCACATCCAAACCGTCAATCTTTTTCAGTTGGAAGGATTGGACAACTTGGAGAGTGTTGGCCGGATTTGGAGTTCATTTTAGAGTCAATTTGTCCTCTTGGTTAGCACTGCGTCTCCCACGTGTGCATTTTATTGTTCCTCCATCACCACAGTGAGTTGTTAGAGAATTTGGTAATTGATGCTCTAGAGTCCCAAAAACTTCTTTTGTAGGACATCATCAATACAATTTGGTCGTTCGTTGCCTCCTCCCATCAGGTAAGGTGTTGCATTGATTGAGGAGTTTTTTCAGCCCGAGGGGTTTGTCAACAAATTGGCCAACGGAGTCATCGGAGCTATTCCATTCCCCTAGAAGGAAGATGAAGCACCATATGAGTAATCTTTCTCTTGAGTGTGCCATTCCCATTGTTATCCGAGTTAGATGTTGCTTTGCCCCAAGAAAATCCTCTGTGTTGGTCCTCAACACCCACACCCACAACAACCTGCTAGCTGTCCTACTCCACTTCCCTGGTTTATGTTACCATGAATGATTGTAGTACAACCATCGCCGTGGTTCCAATGTTGCAGCCGTGCCTCTTTTTAGCACAAAGCGTTGGGGCCCATGCACCTCTAAACTTCAAGCCCCAGCATGCATTACATAGTAGCCTCACCAACGGTCACGTTTGGCTCCCGTATCGCGGTCACTAGTGCCACCCTTCATCCCCTTCCATGGTAGTAGGACTCAGCGGCAACCTTGGTTGCTGCACTCATTGCACCAACCTGGCCTCTTCACCCTTAACTAAGCCAAACCCAACTTCCTAAACAGCCATAGCCGAAGAAAACCGTAAAATCGATAAAATTGTGACCTACAGGGAGGAGCAGGAGCGGGACTCTTGGCTCGAGCGCCGCTGCTCAGATCCGACCTTCATGCCAAGAAAACCGTACGACCTCGCCGAACGTGATGAGGCAGAAGCTGACAGGGTGTGCATTACAACATCCAATGATCGCCATCATGCCAGGACACACCCCCTCCCATAGATATGCCGCCTGAAAAACATCTATGATAAAATATGGTATGTCCTCCTGGTCCCTTGAAAACCATTTTAAGCATCAACGTGTCAATGATGGCGGCACAGTTGCAGGTGTAAGAGATAATGCCACATCACGGACCACAGTTTCCACCGCACAAAGCTTCTTCCCCGTTGTTTCTGCTATCAGACGTTGCATCCATGCTCATAGGTGCATTAGATTCTAGTGTTGTTGTCGTTTCCATGTTCACAATAACCATCCGTACCTCACGTATAGCAGAGAGCACAGCAGCATGGGGGAAGTGGATGCATACACCACTACTATCTTTTGCTAGGGAACATAGTATCAGTAAATGTAGGTGCACGAGGACAGCAGGAACAGTGACACAAGAGCAATGTGAGGCCGAGCCGCGGCACCGAGGAGCGGGCTGATGGCGGATCGAGTGACAGCGAAGCGATGTGGGCTGGAGAGAGAAGGGAACTTATGAACTGGGTACAGCACCATTGGTGCAGGCACGATGACAAAGAGGAGACCACACTGGTACGGGCAAGCCAGCGGGGCAAGCCACAGTCACCAATGGCGGGCCGCGGATGATGACGTCAGGGCAGCTGCGACGGAGTGAAGCAGAGGAGCGGTGCTGAGCTGAGTCTTGGGTGCATTACCAAAGGTACGGGCACTGAGATGTTGGTGGTGCCTCAGCTTGAAGTACGGGTGTGACTGAGCGAGAACGATGGGGTGCCAGGAGTGCCTCAGCCAGATGTGGCGGAAAACAGCGACGGTGGAATGAGGATGATGAGTATGCTGCAGCACCAAGGAGCGGGCAAGGCAGCGGGCCGAGCCTCAGCTACCAAGGGTGGGCTTGTACGCAAGAAGAGTGAGTGAGCAGAGCGAACTAGCAAGGCCGCAGCCGAAAGGCGGGCACACGTGAATGAGGAATAGTGAGGAATATGCGCCACAGCTGGAACAGCGGGCAGCGAAGGGAGTGAAGCGTTGGAAGGAAGCAATGACAGAAGGGAGGTGCCACAGCCCGAAGGCGGCCAGCCAAAAGAGAGAAGACAATGATCAAGCTTACTTGATGATATGCAACATTACAGCGTCTTTCTTAAGTACAACTCTACTAATCATACTTTAACCCCACTCGGTAAGAGTGATGCAGTTGCAGCCTTGCTGCTGTTCCTGCTGCTGCTGTCAAGCAAGGAGTCGTGATGCGACTCCACGCTTGTACAAGGTTCTTGGGAAAGGGGGGAACTTCGCAGACATTGCCTGGACCCATCCTTCGGGGTTGGTTTGTCGCGATGCGGGGACCGGGTCACAGTTTTTGTCGGTTGGGTTGTCCCGCTGGTTGGGTTGTCCCGCCGGTTGGGTTGTCCCGCCGGTGGGGATCTGGCCTTTCGGTGCGGTTGATAGCTCTTGATGTTGCTCAAGAGAGGTGAGCTCGCTCCTTCCAGTTTTCTTATTTTTATGTTGTCGTTGTGGTCCGGAGAGCAAGCGGGGCATTGTCATAATATTCTTGGCAGCCCCAGTCCTGGGTGTGTCTTGTGCACATTGCTGATTATTTCTGACACGTAGCAACGGCTTCTGTGCACATAGCCACATAGGTCTCATCGGTAGAAGATGCTGTAGTATCCTCACCTGCTACTTCAGCCACCACAGTGTCTTCTGCCGTTGTCGCCATTTGTTCCTCCAAAATCGGTGCACTATCCACTATCCTCTGCCCTCTTGCTTGTCCTGCATGTTCTTCCTCTCAGTCTTGGATTTGGCTATCTTCTAGGCAGGTCATTACATCCAAGCGTCCATCCATATTTCTCATGCCCACTTGGTTAGAAGAAACACTGTCACAATGTTTATTGGCATAGTGGAAACTCATCATCATGCAAGTAAACGATGAGCAATATGTGGCACTAGGAGAAAGGCTCAGCACAATACAGAATAGAATATGCAACATGAGGAATAGGACCACGCCATATCTTGTGATCATAAGGCTAATTGAGTAATGTCGTAGTTGCAGCCTACCTTGTCTGGAACTTCTATCTCTGCCATGATCTCAACTGCCAAAGCCTCTTGGTCTGCATCCACCTCTGTCTCCATTGGTGCTTCACCCTCCTTAGCACATCTCATTGCCACAGCAACAGCAGCTGGTATAGCCACAGCCAAAGCATTGGTTAAGCCACATTCTTGCTGATGTGACATTGACATGCCTCTTCCTTACTTCATACCCCCTCTCTCCTTCTCTTCCTGGGAGGTTATTTCAGTGCTTGATCCCAGGGAAAACAACTCTGGGAGTACTGCCATAAGGTGTTTCCACTGTTCATACAATCCCCCTTTGAGGCTACATGTGCCGCCTGTTCCCTCGTCATGGACGGCCCTGGCAATCTCAGTCATGAAGCTGGGGCCTAAAATGCTGATATGTTTCTTCACACTCTCACCAACCCTTTTTGGTGCCTATTCCTGGTGTCACAAGACTTTCACAAGACATGCGTCTTGGAGCATACTCACCGTGCAGTTCAACCAGCTTGCGATGCATGCTGATAAAACTACCAATGCTTGTTGGGCACTCAGTCTTATGCTTCTGCATAACCTTGATCCAACTGCACCAGGGCAGCTTCTACCTAGCATCTTTCGTGAAATCAAGGTGTCCAAGCTCAACCGCCTTGCTGCTCAGACAATGCTCCTAAAGTTACCTTGTTGGCGTTCACTGCCCAAAGACTCACATTCTGGTAGATTTTCCTTCAAAACAAGCAGATTCACCACGTAACTGTTGCAGCTATCAATACAGCTCCACCCACCTTTACATCCTCCTCTTCCTTGGCTTCTTCCTCCTCTTTCTTGGCGTTCTACACCTCATTGGTGACCTAGGGATCGATGAAGCGAGGGAGGAGCCATTGCAGAGGTGGTAAAGAAAAATAAAAGGGTTCCTCGTCGTCGTCATCTTCATTGGTCTGTGGATCAATGACTTGCTGATATTGTGATACAACTGGACATTCTACTCAAAATTTTACGTTCTCGGTAATGCTTGCTTGGCCTTCACCATGCGCTCATTAGGCTGGGACCACTTGCAGCGGCAAAGCGACGTCGACCACATCCTCAGCCTCCTCTCCTCACTCCTCTTCCTCTATCCTTGGGGCCGGTCTCCTTCCTATGGAGATCGTTCTTACTTTGGCCCACCTTCTACACCGTACATGTTCCCCTCATGGTTTTTGCTTCCAGGGGGGGCTTGAAATTATTGTAGAGTGGTGATCACTCCTCTGCCTTGCGAGGATGAGCGTCAACTTGAGAACGCCCTGTGCATGTTGTCCAGTAGCATCGTCTTTGTGACAAGAGAGGTGAGAGTGTCGTGGAAGGATCTGGCTCACTAGCCTATGAGTCTGATGGAGTCTTTTGTGGCATGTTGTTCGGTTGTGTTCAGGGATTCCTGCCTATTTATGATGTTCAGTGGATTGAGAGCAAGGAGTCTGTCATCCCATCTCACTGAGGCCAGCCTTCTCCTCTCAGTCCTCCTGCTGCCACTTTTTTTCTCAGTTTCATTCTTCTTCCTGTTTGGATGACAGGTGGTTCTTTTATCCTCAACTCTGCTGCCAATCACCACATGACCTCACTATGTTCCTCTTCTTTTTCTCTCTCTGTCTTATCCGTGCCATTTGATTTGCTCATATCAACTCGGGTTAGTTACTCCCTATTCAAGAAGTAGGTGTTGCCCGCTTTGTTGGTCCGGGGGGAGAGCTTTTTCAACCTGACATGCGTGCTCTTGAAATCAGTCTCATCTCTGGCACACTGCTTGATGATAAGGGCTCTTACTTCTCCTCCAGTCACAGTGCTGCTAGTGTTTCTCCCTATTCTACTATTTGTGTGATGTAGAGTCGTCTCCATTGTGACCGCCTGTTCCATGCACCCTAATTTGCACCCACACCCTCCACGTCTGTGCTAATGCATGTTGCATTCTCACTCATACCTGATCATGCTAAGATACTATACCGGTGTTTGAGCCACGTTCACAGTGCTGCCGTCGATAGCCTGTAAAGTACCCAACCTACCAATGGCCTGGATGCTTCTACCTTTCCACTCCCTTTCCTTGCTAACTGTCTTGATTGTGAAAATAGAAGCATTTCTCCTGGTTCTCCACTTGTGAACATTGTACTTCCCTTGTACTTCCCTTCTCTCTATCTCTCTCTCTTGATCTCCGGCATGTCAACCTCATGGAGTCCCTGTCTCACGATGTCCTAGAGGGGTGGGTCGCCACATTCTCTGTCTCGCCGATGACTACTCTCGCATGTCCTGGATCATTGTCTTGCGTAAAAGAGGTGTATGTTCTATCATCAAGTCGTGACCACACTAGGCCAAACTTTCTTGGGGAAAATCATCTCCTTTTATTTTGACCCAATCATGGTGGTTGGTTCATGGGTTCTACGGTACGCTTTCCTGCTTCCCAAATTTTGTACATGATGGCTCATGCCCCCAACACACCCCAACGGAAGGAGATTTCTAAATGCTTCAACCACGTGTCAGAAACCGAGGTGCAGTTCCAACGTGGCTCGTCGGCTCTTCTGTGCTCACGGCTATGTTTTGTGCGGGTGGTTCTGAGTCTAACCGTGAGCTTTCTGGTCGTCTCACGCTATGTTTCTGGCAGTTGAAGACAAATGGGAGATTGTCACTTTTGCGAAGGGAAGAACACGATTTTGCATTGGTTTTTTAACATGGACATTTCTGAAAATTTATAGGGCAAGTCATGAGCTCTCCAACGCACCAAACCGTGCGCGATTCGGATCACCGTAGCTCCCGCTACGTCAGCCGAAGCGCAGCACCCCAAACCAGCTGCTCAGTCGGTGGTGCGCACCACGTCGCCCGCCGAGGCGCCTTCACACATCAAGGACCCATCAAAACGCCATTCCAGAGGCGCAGATGTCCCTACGCGTAGTGGCGGTGCCCCTCGCGCCTTTGGGATCTGTTCCGATGAGTTAATCATCGATTTTGGTGATGGAGATTGATGTGGGTCAAAACCAATTCGCGGACCTCCAGTCGGAATTTTGACGAAGTCCCCGAGTAACAAACTGTAATACCGAGTTTCAGACTCTGAGCCAGGATTTTGGCTAAGCCCCTCAGTAGCAAAACTGCACTCCTGAAATCCGGCGGATCATCCACCGGACGCCTCGGCAGTCCTTCCGGAGCAAAATCCCCAGATGGCATTTTGTTACTCGTTCTGGTCAATTATTCACCGGCAGTCGAACTGCGCCCAGCTCCCAGAGCCGCCGCGCACACCCTAACTTTGGAAGCCCATATCTTCCTCGTTACTAGTCCGATTCCGGTGAAACAACTTCCACCGGATTCAGCGACTCATCAAATTTTAAGGGTAATTCTCCATTTTATGATCCAAGCAATCCTGGAGTCTCCATATCCATCGACGATTAATTTCCTCTCTCTGGCGGCTCGTCTGCGCCTTCCCGGCGCCGCACTTGGGCATGCAGAGGGGGAAATCCTCAACACCACACACATTGCTGATGGATTTCGTACTCCTCTGTGTCTTTAGCCTTGAAGCCATCTTCTCTTCTGAGGCCATGTCACACATGACATGGGTCTAGAACCATATCGCGCAAGGGCCACTTCCTGCCATGTTACTCCCTTTGGGAGTTAGTTTGGTCATATTGCTGATCTTGATCTTCCATATTTCTGGGGTTGTGTTAGTACCGTCTAGCTCCTAGAGGACTAGTGCGACATCAAAGGCTCCTCCCGTGATAGGCTCTCTCCATTTCTTGGGTTTTTTGCAATCTCTAATACTTTTAAATTCTAGGACCCGGACCAATGTTGTGTCACCAAGTCACGTGATGCTCTCTCTTTTGAGCATGCACTTTTGCATGAATTTTCCCTTCAGGTTCCTCCGACCTCGCTTGCCTCGTTTTGTCAGCTCGGGAAGGTTACCTTGTTTTGCCTCTCATCTTAGGATGCGGTCCCTTTCAAGTTGAACATCCCCCACCTCTGCGTCGCCAGTTTCACCATTTATTTATTCCCCTATTGGTTCTTCTCCCTCCTCCTTGAAGTCATCAGGGTCTCTTGCTGGTTCCTTACTTGACTCCTTTCCAAGGTCCCAGTCATAGAAACAGTCAAAATCTGATGCACTCCCTTTGGGCACTTCGCAGAGTTCTCTCTCCTCACATGTATCCTACACTCCTGCATAACCTGTCACGGATTCTCCCTCACCTTCTTGTCCCAAATTTTTATCCCAGTGCATTAGAATAGAAATGTGGCTGACCTTGAGCCTCATGTGCATGGGAAGGAATCATCCTCACAATGCGTCACTCAGTCTCGTGCATCACGCCCGTCAGCAGTACCCCCTTACCGCCCCACTAGTCTTGACGCCCTTGGTCTTCCCGTAGATTTTTCCATCCAAACACTGCACTTGGATAGTCTCTGGTTGTTGAGGATTTCTGGTGTGTCATTGATCATGTATTCTCTGATTACATTGCTGCGTAATTTGAAGCCAATGGTCTCTCTATGCTTCTTTCTTAGCCCACGACTTTTCATGAGGCTCAAGAACTAGCCCATGTTGCCCTCTTGCAGAAATCCATGCAGGTTGATCTCGATGCTCTTAAGGAGCATGATGTCTTTGAACTGGTCTATCTGATACAAAGAAGTAAGGCAGTCTCAGCCTGTTGGGTCCTTATGCACAAACTGAAGCTAGATGGATCAGTCAATCACTACAAGGTAATGTTAGTAGCGAAGGGCTTTTCTCAGATCTCTGGATTCGACTTTGATCAGACGTTTGTACCAGTTTTCCATTATACCATTGCTTGTGTCCTTCTCAGCCTTGTTGTTGATTATGACTAGGATTGCGTGAGACTTTGAGGCAAAAGGAGATGCGACTATTGTGCATTGTGTTGCTAAGTGCATGCTTTCAGATGCCATGACCAAGGTGGAGTCCAAGGACAGGCACAATGTGAGATTCATGGAGCTTGGTATGCATTGTGAGGCCTAAAACACCACAGGTTGCAAGGACAGAGAATCAAGGCTGCGGTGCAAGGATGAGATAGTTAACATTGTGTGCCCCTTGCCATGAGTTACATTGATTGTATTCCCTGGTTTGACCATTATGGAGTGATTGAAAAAATGATCTGATTTCATTTTTGGATTTCTTGAAAATCTACATGCAAGATTGGGGTTTGAATCACTAAATTTGAATAAGTATTCTGATAGTTAGCCAAGCTTGGAGTTTGGGTTGTTGATGGGTGGAATCTTATATCCGTCATTGGTGACGGGATACTCCATTACTGGTGATCCGGGTTCAACTCCATCAGGCTCCAAATGCACTAGGACCAGAAAGGACATAACCAGGGAGACCTCATTGACCAGGATGAACTCCTCCTTGACTTCTGGGCCAGAGAAGGGAGCTTCGACAGGTCACCATCGAAGCACCTCCTTTGGACTAGCAAGGAAGGCATGGTGGACGGCTCCACCAAGTGTTACTTCGACGGTCGTAGCAGGGGCTCTAGTTAGAATAGTTAGAATAGTTAGAAAACTTAGATCAGAGGATATGAGGATATGATGTTATTATACTATTCTAAATGAAAAAGGTGTGTTTCATTTCAGTTCTCCTGAATGCGATGGGTTTCTATCCACTCCTAGTCTGTGATCCTTGTGCTCCACACTCTTCACCATTGGTGTCCAGTGGCTCCTCCAAATTCTAGTAGCATGCAGCATTAAGGGCTAAGCATCCTTGAGGGTGATTCCAAATCCATGAGTGCCAACAGCGAGAGCCAAGGTGATGAAGAGTGTGAATCGGTATCACTATGCACGTAGTCCGCTCATTGGAGGGTGCCTGTGATCTCCTGGTTCCAGTAGGAAGGTGATTTTTTTAGGAATTACAAGGTGTTCCAAAGGCGATGGACGTGCCCACTTCCATCCTTGAGCCTACAAAGATAGGCCATGTAAGTATTTTCCATGGAGGAACATATTGTTGACATCAATTTGGTGAAGCTCATAGTCATGCTGAGCCACCAGGCCCAGCGTGACCCTGGATGTGATCATTCCAACAACGGGTGCAAATGCGTCAGTGTAGTCAATGCCTCAACCTGCAAGAAATCCTTTCCTGTCAAGCAGGCCTTGTATTAATCGACTGAATCTGGCTTCAACTTCCTGCAAATAACCCACTTGGCCTGAAAAACCTTGCGACTTGGTGGGACGCCCACATGCTTGTAGACTCCATGATCAACAAGAGCCTGTAGCTCCTCCCTAGAGATTAGCAACCTGCGCACCACACAAGAAACACAAGAGCATGCAAGGAGAAAGAAATCCACATTTGCCACAAGCCTATGTATCATACATGTCTATCCCTCATGTCTAGGGTTCACCGTAATGGAACATCACATAAGGTTGGTCAGCAACAGACATGTCTGGCTTGGAGAGATACGATTTGTCCCCATTCTTGGAATACCATCGGCAATCATTTGTAGCCTATGACACCAGAGTCCTTGTGCCCCAAGACGAACCACTGATACGTCATCATGAACTCCATATGCGTATGGTCATTAGTCAGTTTCCTGCAAAGTAATGCATGAGAGTTAGTTGAAGAGGTCACTTGCATAATTATGTGTGTAGTTGCTCACAATGGTGCAAGGGAATGAGGCCAAGAGTGAGCAGGGGTGTGGGGTGAACCCCACAATGAGAGCGCCATGCAAAAGGCTTGTGTCACTTCATGAAATTTTGAGCGATAAGAAGTTTAAGCAAGATTGTTCCTAGGAGAGAAAAGAAGAGAATACTAGAGAGCGTGTATCTTGCTCTTACATCATGCACGTCGAGGCCACAACACCTGGGGTTCAAGCCTCACCATTCGGTACATACCAAGGCTGGCTACTCACACATAATTAATCTGGCACGGTGAACCCCTATGGATCAGTACCCAGGTTCACAATGCAACTCCCTTAGAACCCACATGTATGTTTGAGACAGACTAAGGCATCCTAAAGCGCCCGAGGTCATGCCTCAGCCACGAGAAAAACCAAAAATTCGGTAGCAAAGTTCACAAAGATAATAAGTGACCACAGGTCACGACATTGGAGCATGTGGATGCTTTCTGAAAACAAACGAATCACCAGTGGTTTTGTCTTGTGTGACAGGACTCCAGTAGCAGACATGGCATACAGTCTCCTATACATGTATGTGTGCATACTGAACAAGGTGAGAGGGTGTTCCAGGTTTGAAGGGCCACCAAATTACCACAAACATTATTACTCACCCATGACCCGCAGCCACAGAATCAATATGCCACAGCATGATAGCACAAAAGTAGTGCTGAAACATAATCCAGTGTTAGTGGACAAAGAGAGGCTTATGCCTCACGGGTTAAAATCTTTCTATTGAGTGCCTTTGAGAGGAAATCAGCTCGTGTGAACGTGCATCCATCTATATGACTTGAAAAATGCTGACAGCAACGCATTCATGCACGAAGTGATGCTTTTCATTCATGTGCTTTGTGTGAAAGTGGTGCATGCCATAATTCACAGAAATGGCCTTTGTGCATTGGTTTCTGCAGTGCAGAGTGATGGACACTTGCAATTTCTATAGCAGGCGGCACAACCAGATAGCCTCGCACATATCTGCGCTGAGTGCAACATACTTGGCCTCGCTCAAGCTCTGCGCAATGTAGCCCTTTCTTTGCTCTTCCAAGACATGGTGATCCTGTCAATCAAGAAGAAAACCCCAGTCCAGCTACGAGTATCTGCATCAAGTGCCTTGTCACTGTCAGTAAAGCCATTAACAATGACTGAGAGCTGTGCTTTGAAGTAAAACCCTATGCACATTGTAAAAAACACATAGGGTAGCCTCGAAAAAAGCTGTCTCTTGGGAGCTGAAAGAGCTGGGACAGAAAGAGCACGGGTGACAGTAGCAAGGTACATCAAGGAGCCGATGACGCGCAAGAAGGATGTGGCATCGACCTCCTCCCCCACTTGGCTTCGACACGTCGATTGAATTCAGTAGTGACTGTGCTACTGGCGTCATCATTGTCAAGGCCGTGGGCACAATGGGGATGAAGGGCATAAAGCACTCCTCCAGACCGTGCACGTAGGTGTCCTGGTAAACATGCAGTGTCCTCCGCTGGCGTTCACGTGCAAGCTCCATGCTTAGAAAGACAAGAGATGGACCGATGCCCACGGCATCGGAGTAGTAGTAGTTTTTAAAAGCCCCTTGACAGATTACAAAGCTACGGAACTGGGGGAGGAAATGGGGCGATCATCAACATAGAGTAGGATGGCCACAAGAGGAGCCGAAGGTGTGCTGAGAAACAAAGATGGGTCAGTTGTGCTTCGGCAAAACCCACCTTTCTCTAGATTGGAGGTGATGACCTAGTTCTAACAGTGTGGTGACTACTCGAGGCCATAGAGGACCTTGAGCAGGCACCACAGCTTTTGAGTGCTATAAGTGAAACCAGGTCATTGGATCATGAAAATCTCCTTGTCAAGCCGTGCATGGAGGAAGGCATTTTTTATGTCCATATGTTCCAGCTCCCAGTTGTGTTGGGCAACCAGACTGAGAAGGGCCTGAGCTGTCATGTAACTCTCGACTGGAGTGAAAATTATCATCTAAGTCTACACCAGGGATCTGAGAGAAATCTTTGGAAGTGAGCCGTGCCTTGAACGGCTCTAGTCAGGTGTTGGGATTTAGCTTAGACCAGCTTGGAAGAGACTACCTTCCGACCCGGTGGGAGTTCCACCAGTTCAAACACCCCATGTTCCGTCGGCACCTCTAGCTCCGCATGCATGGCCTTCTCCCTGAGGGGGGAGTCCGTAGCATCTTGGGCCTCACAAACAGTAGTGGGTTCAAGAGGCAACGGGGACAGTCCAGCGGCAGCAAAGCAAGAGGCGGCATAACCTGCAACCAACATGTCAAGAGGGTGCTCAATGAATGAATCTGGAGAGCTATGCTAGGCTACACAGCAGACATGGTTGGATGAGGGAAAGCTTCCACAGAGAGGTCAGGCTCCCCAGAGGTTGTGACACACTGGGGAACAGTGGGAACCTATAAAGTGGAGGGAGCTGAGTCATTGGGACCAGAGGCTCCAGAGGAGGACCCCTGAGAGGGCGTGGTGGATGCGCGAACCTGAGAAGGTAGAGCACGCAGGCGCCCACCGCAGACATATGGTGATGCAAGGAGCAGCTCAGAGGTGGCTGGCACGGAGAGCGGCATCGGAGACACAGATGGAAGAGGAGAAAATGAAAGAGAAGACAATGTAGGGAAAGGCACGGGGAAACCGGTGAAGTACGCAACAACAGGCTGGGAAGAGCTGGACATCCAGGGAGAGGACGCGCGAGGAGACGTAGGAGGTGTGGGGGAAGTGAAGCCACCAGGGACCTTGGCAGCAGGAGATGAGGGAGGGACCTCAGTATCCGGGGACAAGGGTTGGTCTAGTGTGACTCGATCCTAGGAGGAAAGAGGAACATGTCCTCCTTCAATCCGAGAGAGCAAGGCAAGAGTGGAAGGAGAAACAATACCAGATAGGTAGCAATTGAACACATCCTTGAAGAACAGAGAAATACGTTACTCAATGACCTGGAAACAGGTGGGATACCAAAAGCCCCAAGCCTTTGAGAAGGAAGATACACCAAGAAAGACACACAAATGGCTGCGAGGAGAAAACTTCCCCTCACGATAGTCGTCGAGAAAACAGGCAGTAGCAACGGAGTCCCTGGCACGGGCAAGATGTAGGTCTCCACAACGGCTGGTCCAATGCTGAAAGGGAGTGAGGTGATGAGGGAGAAGCCCATGGAAAACATAGTTCCACACCCACAGCATGTAGGACATTGCCTTAAAGGTCAAGAGAGGGGACTGACAAGACATAGTGAGAAGAGAGCGGATACCATCAAAATGTGTGCACTTCCCACAGATTGACACATCATTTTGTTGCGGTGTGTACAGAGCTGATGGCTCCATACACACACAACAAGACTCAAGAAAGCGAGAGATGGATCCAAATAACTCCCCATCACAGTCTCATTGAAACAAGCAATGTTGGTGTTGACAGGCTCGTTTGGCATATGGAAGCTAGGACTCAAGAATTTCAACGACATCCCTTGTGTGGTAACAAGCAAGAACCTAGTGGTTACGAGAGAAGACATCATTCAAGCCCAGGACATAACGAACCATTCCACCGAGGAAATTCTATGGAAGGGGCCCATCACATTTGCATGGACAAGATCAAGCAGGTGCGTGGTTATGGACTCGTCTGTGTTGAATGCTGAGCAATGCATTTTACTCCGAGCACAGTCAAGACAGTCAGTAGAGCAGGGAAGAGGGAATATCATGGCAATGGCTGCGGTATGAATATGGCAAAGATGATGACACATGAGATGCATGTGGTCGGGTGACAAACAGGCGGCAACGTTGACCAGATGGGAGGCAGCGGAAAATGAGGATGAGGATAGAGGGATGAAAAACAGGCTGTTACTATGAAGCACACGGAGAATAACCCGACTGAAAGAATAGATGGAGACAGTACCTGTACCGTGGCTAGACACAAAATCCATGTCCAGGCACACATAGAATGTCAGGGAAAAACAGGTCCCCACCAGGACCAACAAAACGAACAACACCAATGCCTTCGACAGGCCGAAACTTTCCAGAGGCCATACGGACAAATCAAATGAGGCCAAAAGGACGAAGGATGAGTGGCAATATGTAATGTGGTATGACAGAGATGATGAAACACCTAGACAACGAGGGAATGTCAAGGAATGACAGTCCTTAATCCACTGACTGTCATCAGGCAAACATCCCAGAATGAACCCAAATAACACACCACGAAGGACTACATTCAACTCAGAGAAAGAAGTACAAGAGGGGCCGGTGACACACCACACCTCCTTGATCACAGAGATGAAGGATCTCACTGAGACGACATTGCAAAGCACACTTGTTGTCACGGAAAAAGTCAAGATGACGCTTGCTGGACCTGGGATCAGAGGAGTGGCCTCCAGCACAAGACCAAGGTGGCTCGGTGTAGTTCAAAGAGTGGGGCCTGTAGTAGGAAGGACCGGCGGCAGGAGGCACTCAGCCCCAGAAGAGTGCTGCTTTGGACAAATGATGGTGCTGTAGATAGCAGTAGAGGAAAAGGAAGATCTGGAGGCTCGAGAAGCCTCAATGGTGGTGACGGTGGTTGCTGTAGTGCTGCTGACGTGGGTGCGTGTCCAATGGGCATGCATGGAGGATCCAGGATGGGCGTCTTCACTCAGGGCCGCATAATTGGTGATGTTCTGTGTTGATGTGCTTCGTGCGAGTATGATGCATGCCATCATGCTCAGCAATGGCCTTGGTACTTTCGTTGTCACAGCACAGGGTGATACAACCAAATGTACATGCGTGAATGCCAAAGAAAGTGACATAGCAAGATGATCTCACACGTACTTGTGCCGGGTGCAACATACTCAGCCTCATTGGAGCCACGTTCCATAAATCCCTACACCCCATACATCCCTGCATCCCACTGTTCCACAAGAAACCAATCCCACAAAAAAGAAACGCATATCCAGGCCTACTCTGCACATCGGTGTCATGTGTCCAATGGCTGTCATTGTAGCCATCCACAACAGCTGAGGGATGTTCCCGGAGACACAGCCGGACTCGCGCTGTGGAGAGGGAATATTGAACCACACAGAGGGCTTCCTTGAGGTGGTGGGTCCTAGGCTTCTGTGAGCACTGCACCAGAAATTTGATCGCAAGCATCACATCGGCGTGCGTGGTCTTCGCAAGGTACATGAATGAACCAATGATGTTGTGGCAGTCGGTGACATCCATAGGCTCCCCCAGCTGAGAGCTATCCAATGGCTTCAGCAAGCACCATCCTAATAGGATCATGGGAGTAGCAGCTGTGGGAATATCGCTTAGTAGTGGCGTAAGAGGCTCTCCTAGAATGCAAACATACACAGCTTGGTGAACATTAAGAGTACAACACTACGTTACCATGCAAGCTCCATGTCACGAAAAACTCTCGCTCGGCTGAGATCCTTCATCTTGTACGTGGACTAAGGGTACGTTTGGCCTCGTTCGACTCCAGGACGCGGATTCACGGATACACTAAAGTGCAACACGGATTCATACTTGGCACGCAACGACTGGAGGCATCGACGGGGATCCCGGTGAAAGGCTCCAATCATGTTTAGTTCCACGTCAATAGCCTAAACTAGGCGGCTTGGTTCTCCGTCTCTGGAGTGGGAATCCGTCTGGCCAAGACGGATCCGTCTGGGCTTTCGGCCGAGGCCAAACATACCCCAATTGACTGGGTAAGGCAATGAGTACATTGTCAACGAAGACCAAGATGGCTATAAGAGGCTGTGACAATGGACTGAGGAAGAGCTTACAATCAACAATACTATGTCAATAACCTCCCCTCTCAAGGGTGGACGTGACCTTAGTATTCCAGTAGCGAGGCCATTGTTGAGCTTGCACAAGGCCTTGCGCAAGTGCCAGACCTTGTCAGAGCCGTCGACCAATTAACACGGCTGGACCATGTAGATATTTTCACTGAGCTAACCATACATGACAGTGTTGTTCACATCCATCTGCTCCATAGTGATGGCGAATCTCGATGTGCTTGGTTCTCCTATGCAGCACCTGGTTCTGGATGACACTGATAGCACTCACGTTGTCAACGTTGACCAAGGTCGACTTTCTCTACGGCACCCCGATCTCCTTTAGTTGCTACCCTAGCCACATTGCCTCTTTTGCGGCTTCCACAGGTGTGATTTACTCCGCTTTGGTGTTCTCCAGTACCACACAGTCCTGCTTTATGCTTGTCCATGAGACTGCTGCACCACCAAGCACAAACACGTACCCCGACGTTGATTTTCTGTCAACCACATCACCAGCCCAGTCAGCGTCGGAGAAACTGACCAACTAAGAGTGGTCACTCAAGAGTGGTCACTGAGTGGTCAGTTGCCAGGACTGTTTTATGGTCTTGAGGTAGCGGAGGATGTCCTTCACCGCTTGCCAATACAGCGGCCCCGAGCCAGCAAAATAGCGGCTCACTTGGCCCTCCACGAATGCCAGGTCAGGTCACGTTGCCACCATGGCATACAAAATGTTGCCGACCGTGGAATAGTACGGCACGCCTACTATCTCCTCCTTCTCCTCATCAGTGTTTGGTCCCATGCTCGAGCTCAGCTCACACGTTGCGTTCATGGATGTGCCGATGGGGTTGCACTCCTTCATGCTGTATTGGCGGAGCACCCCTTGAACATACTTTGCATGCCACATCTCCAACGTGCATGCCGTGCAGTCCGTCTTGATGGAAACGCCTAGATAATACTCGAGATTGCCCATGTCAGTCATTTTAAACCGACCTCCCAGCTGCTGCTTCAGGTTCACCAACTCTTCCATGTCCGATGACACAAGGATCAGGTCATCCACATATAGAACAACAATATGGTGCATCCTCGGCTGCTTCTACAGCGCTTGAAGCCAAGCTCGGCCATAAAGTTGTCTATTTTCAGGTACCACATGAGTGGTGATTGCTTCAATTGGTAGAGCGCCTTGCGAACCGGCGCACCTTGCCCGGCGGCGGGTCCACCCCCTCCGGCACCTTCATGAGGACCTCCTTGTCCAGCTCACCATTGAGAAATACGCTTTTCACGTCCATTTGGTGGACTTTGTAGTCACGCGCTGCCACCACAGAGAGGATGGTGTGGATTGAGGATTTGTCACCAGTGCAAAGGTTTTGTTTTAGTTCTCACGCTTCTGATGGACGTATCCCTTCACCACCAACCGCGCCTTTTATAGGTCCACCTTACCCTCCTTGGTGAGCTTTTTTTTTTATAATCCACTTGGAACCGATGGTTTTCTTACCCCCCAGCCTATCGACCAGCTCCCAAGTACCAATCTCCTCGTGGAGGTGGGCTCAGATTTCATAAGTCTCTCCCACTCAGCCCCATCCTTCCGCAACGCCTCCTCTACAGTCTCGGGCTCCTCTTCCACAAAAAACGCTCGATTGAACCCAGTCCAGATATCCACTGTGGCATCCTAATGCTTTGTCTCCCTCCTTTTGTCTTCACTTCTCCAAGGCTACTACTGTTGGGACTGCTGATGTTGTCCCCTCGCGGTGCCATTCGTACCACTGGCCTGCTCCCCTCTCGCGGGGACCGTGGCGATGTGGGTTTGTTCCCCGCCTCCTCAGTTAGGTCCACCGCTACCGGCACTTTGGACTCATCGTCTGACTCAACTCATTGTGCATCAGCTGCTCCCCCATCCGGTTGGAGTTTCTTGGACATCATCCTCTTTTGTACCCTCTGGCATCTTTCCCTTGAGGAGTGGCAGCAACCCTCCGAGCTTGGAGACACCCGCTGCATTGTCCGTCCAACGGGTGTCCACGTCAAACATGACATTGTGACTCTTCATGATTTGTTGCCTCTGCGGGTCAAAGAGCCGGTACGCCTCGCTCCTACTCTTGTACCTGACAAAGATACACCAGCGGGTCTACGGTTGCAGCTTGTCCCGTCCCTCTCGTGCCTGCACAACAGCATGTGCAACGTAGCAAAACGTATAGAGCTAAGCTGCAGTTGGCTTCCTCCCGCTCTACACTTCGTGTGGCATCTTTTACACCTTGGACTCTGCATCCTTGTCGGCATTGTCGGCGTCAGGTTCATGATGTACACCGTTGTCCGCACCACCTCTTCCCAGTACTTTAACGGGAGGTCGGCATCATTCAACATAGACCGGACCATGTTGAATACGTTGTGGTTCACCCTCTCGACAACACCATTCTGCTACAGAGGTTGTGATGTAGTTCTCTGGCATACAACCCTCTTGCTTTTCATCCATGCTGGGCAACCCTCATACACGCTGCTCTTGTCACTCTAAAATACCTTCGCCTTCAACTCGTTTTGCCTCTCCACTGCTTTCACAAAAATCTCCATGCATGACTGTACATCAGTCTTCTTCTTGATGTTGTATCGGTACAGTTTGCAGCTATGGTTGTCGATGAGAATGACGAAGTAGCATGCCGTACCAATGGATGGCTCGCATGGTCCGTACACATCTGTGTGCACCACCTCCAACTTCATTGATGCACGCGTCCCTTTGCCATCAAAGGGCTGCCGTATTTCCTTACCGACCGCACATGGCTCGCACACGGCATTCTTGGCTACATCAAGCCTCTTGACCTCAAGACCCTCCACCACTTCCTTCTTTGCCATGTCCATCACCGTTGAGGGAGCAATGTGAAACAAGAAGTGATACGACAATTCCAGGTCCCTGCTGTCCTTCGTGGTGAGGTGGATGATGTTGGACCCCACTCAGCTACCGAGGATCGTTGCACCGAGCAGGTACCAGTTGTCCTCTCACTTTCCAAGTGTAATCACCTCACCATCCTCCTCCTTTCGTATGATAGCTTCCCTTTTGTTGAAGAGCACCTTGAGCCCCTTGTCAATAAAGCGGCTCACTGACAGCAGATTTTTCCCAAAGTTGGGCATGTGCATTACGTTGTGAATTGTGCTTGTGATAGCCTCCCCGTCCACATCTACCTCAATAAAAATGTTGCCTTCACCTGCAGCCAGCTCTGTTTTACTGTTGGCCACCATCATGCGCCCCTCTGAGGCACCATAGGTGACACATGCCGCCCGGTTGCATTGCATATGGCGGCTTGATCCAGGGTCAATCACGGTGAATCCCGGATCTGTCAGGTCGGTAGACTCTTGCACCATCATTGCATGATTGTCCTTCTTTCCAGCCTTCCCCCACTTGTCTGACTTCTTGTTGAGGCAGTTGCATGAGTAGAGGCTTTCTTTGCCATAGTTGTAGCACTGCCCTTTTTGTCACCTTTCTTGGTGTCCTGCTCCCTTCTCCTTCTTGCCTCCCCCTCCATCTTAAGGACAGACAGCATAGGAGGAACTTGATGTTGCCCCACTCTCTCTCCTACCACACTGCATCCATTCATTGAGGACGTACTGAGGAATGTTCGGGTACTTCAGCTCATTGACGAAGCAGTTGCCAACGACGGTGACCATTAGACTCTGATTCTCCGGCAAGGCTAGGAGGAGGGTCATGGCTTGTAGCTGAGGGTCGAACTTCCATCCGTTGGCTACACACTCAGTAGTGAGGGACTCAATCTACTACACGATCTCCATGATGTCGTCACCTTCATTGGCTCGGAAAGTGACAAGCCTTTTGAAGAAAAAGAGCTGGTTAGGGAGATTTCTGGACTAGTAAATGGTGCAGAGTTTCTTCTGGGCCTCCGCAACCTCCGTGCGTCCTTGAATGATAGCGCGCTGTGTCAAAGCTAGCATTAACACCAACAAGGCAAGCACTTTCTTGTTCCGCTTCTTGTACTTTTCCACTTCCTCCGATGTCGTAGTGTCCGGTGGGATTGTTTCTTCACCCTTGACCAGCTCAAGCAGACCCTTGTCATCGAGGCAGAACTCAAACTTCCACCTCTACAAAGGGAAGTTGTTCTCGTCAATCTTTGAGATGGCATTGGAGCTCTCTTTCTCGGTCGTTGTCATGGCGTGCGGTGGTAGCGGGATGGTGATAGACCTAGGATCCCTCTAGGCACGTGGAACATTAACCCTTTGTTGGCACTAGTGGGTGCGGAAGTAACCTCAAGGATGCCTATTCCTGACTGCTGCATGCTACCAGTGTTTGGAAAATCCAATGGACACCAATGGTGAAGAGTGTGGAGCACAAGGACAACAGACTAGGAGTGGACAGAAACTTGTTTCACTCAGTAGAACTGAATCAAAACACGACGTCGTTAACATGGTAGGATATCATAATAGCATTTTAGCCTGTGATCTAAGCTTTCTAATGAATCCAAGAACACCCCATTTGGAGCAGAAGATTCCCTGCTACAGCCGTCAAATTAACCCTTGGTGGAGCCGTCCACCATGCCTTGCCCGCTAGGCCACGGGAGATGCTTCAATAGTGACCTGTCAAAGTGCCCTTCTCTGGGCCAGAACTCAAGGAGGAGTTCATCCTGTTCAAGGAGGAGTTAATCCTGGTCAAGGAGGTCTCCCTGGTTGTCTCCTTTATGGCCCTGGTGCATTAGGAGCTGAACCCGGATCACTAGTGGTGGAGTATCCCTTCACCCATGAAAAATACAAGATTCCACACATCAACAACCCAAACTTTGGGCTAGGCTAACTTTCAGAATACTCACTCAAATCAAGTGATTTGAAGCATGGAAAAATCCAAGAAATCCAAATCTGAAATAAGATCAGGTGTTCCACCACTCCCTAGTGGTCAAACCAGGGAATAAGATACCGTACTGACTGGCATATTCGCTCCAAATAATTATTTTCATTCTCCCATGCGTCCCTTAAAAAATTCATTCCCGCATGGGAGAGTTCATGGTGAAGTTATGGCCGTTTATCTCTCATTTCGTCTACGCTGTTCCCTAAATAATTCTGAAAAAATTTCCATGCCATTTTCCAAAACGGGGACAGCTGTGTCCCTTGTTCGGTCATTCGGCAAAGTGGAGCGCACAACTTTGAACATGGAAAAAAAGTGCATCGTGGATTAGGTCCTAGTACAGCACGTCTCAACACGGCACCACTACATCTTCCGCCTCCGGATCAAGGTGCACGGTGAACAAGTCACTGCCAGGCGAAACGGCCTCTTCCGCAGCACCTTCGCGAAAGGCGGGATCAAGACAACGACAGAACCCGCATGCATCCCAAGCATGCGCCACAAGTTGACGGTTGGACTTGAGCTTCAGCCATGACTGCAGCACCCATGAGATGCCTAGGTTTCGCATTTTGCCTAAGCCAAGGTCAACTTTGCCGTTGTTTCCCGCATTCAAACTTGCACGCACTTCTTCCGCGTGCCACTCATTGTACGACACTTCTATGGCGGCTTTCAATGGGCGCTGAAGCCCAACGTCCGCGGGCTGTGCTTTAGATGTGTAGTCCGCGGGGATGAAGAGGAGCCGCACGTAGCCATAGTGAACCTTGAGGAAGTCCTTGAAGTCCGGCGCCATGTGAGGGCGCCAAGCGTCGAGGAGGAGGATGAGCTTTTGTTTTCCCGCCACCTTCTTCTCTCGCTCACACGCACGCTTGTACCACGGCCCGAGCACGTGCATGATCCACTCACGGGTGGTCTTGGCGTTGGCCCAATGGTTGGCTGTTTGATTCAAGGATAAGTGGTGCTCTTCCTTCGCGCGGCGGGCATCGGCGTTGTCCGGGTGGCAACGCTCAGTTTTGCCCGCGCAGATCAACTGCAACGGAAGCATTTCACCGGTGCTCGCCACCAAGGCCGTGATTTGCCTCTTGTCGTCGAGCGCGGCAATGGCCACCTCCTTCGCCCCTAGAGGTGCGTACGTACGGTCACCTCCACGGTGAATACCGCTATTGTCAAGGGCCGGGATTGCAAAAAGGAAGTCGTTGACGGTAAAGGAAGAGAGTGCAAGCAAGGACAAGCGTGGGAGTAGGGTGACTCACCGCTCGGCACGAGGCTAATGCCGGTGTGATCGGTGTTGACGACAAAGGAGGGGTCCACGCCATCCATGACCATCAAGGCAGCCATGCGCTTTTGCATGGTCAAGGTCAACTCCTCCCAATTGGCGGGCATCTTTTGTGCCACGGTGGTGCCGCAACGGTAGCTCCACCGCATGCACTCGCGCATGAACGTGCGTAGCCACGAACGTGAGAAGGTGACGTTGCCACCGTTGGCGGGCAACTCCTCGGGGCAATGCTTCAACGTCACCGCGTGAAGCACTCCGCAGATGGTGGCGGAATTGATGATGGTGCCCGCCTCCCGCATTTGGGAGATGGCGGTGATGACCTCTCCCACGACCTCCGGATGGCGCTCAAGGAAGGACTTCCGGCCGCGGAAGCCATGCATCCGCTTCGACATTGCACCTTGAATCTTCACCTCTTCCGTGTGCGTCAAAAACTTTCTCAACTTGGGAAGGAGTTCGGTGCTCCCCTTCTCGTACTACCCGGCGCCCACGCACGGTTGACGCGGCAAGTTGGTTGTAGACGCAACGCCCACCCGCCTCGGTGTAGAGCTTGCAGAGAATGACAACACATTGGTACGCGTTCCCACCGACGAGAATCGCCCCGTGGATGCGTGGGAGGTGACCGTCGCCGAGCCATTTCACGTAGCCATCGCGTGCAACTGGCTCGGCCTCGGACTTGTCATGCGCGGGCACGTCGGTGGCCGGTGTCTTGGTTTCCGGGACTGAGGGGGGAACCGGTAAGCGCGCTTTTGCGGTCTGTTTTGCGCTGGTTGGGACAAGGGGAGCTTCAGGGAGCGCAAGGCAAATGACCTTGTCTCTCTTGGGTGGACGACCGACAGGTCTCTTCTTGGGCGCTGTTGGGTTCGGGTGCAGTTGCTTGTGCGCCTCGAACATGCACACACGTTCCGCGGCAGCCTCTTCCGGCGACAACTTCTTGAGGTTGAAGTCAAGTAGGGACTTCATGGCGGCGGATGGGTGATTGAACGTCAACGACGTGGTGGACTGAAATGGGGAAGACCAAAACTGCACTCGTACAAGTACGAGGGCAGCGAAGCGCACACTACGCTCCACGCTCTCTCGTGGACAGAGCGTGGAGCGCAGTGTGCGCTTCGCTGGCTCGACGGGTCGCGATGACTTGCGAGGGCAGCCAACCGCGGACCAAGATCTGACGGTGGTCCGCGGTTGCAGCTCGAACTTCGAACTTCGAACTCTCATTGGAGAGGGCTCGGTAAAGCGCGCAGGCAGACTTTAACAGTGGACGAATTCAGCTTTTCTTAAATACCCAGGGGTATGGGATAAACGGTTCCAGCAGAAATTGAAAAGAGGGGCAAAATGGGAGAATAAAAAAATCTTTAAATTCTAAAATAAAAAGGGAGCGAATATGCCAGTCAGTAAGGTAAACGACACTCATGGAAAGGGGCACCCAACGTCAACACTCGTGTCCCTCCATAAGATTCTCATCTATTTTAATGGCCTTCTAATTGCATCTTGAGAGCTGGAGGCCATGAAAGTAGCCAGGGCGGTACAGCAGCCTGCATACCGGATGACGGTTCTAGGACAAGCATCCGTGATGCTGGTAGAGATATCTTGTGGGACGAAATGTGTTTGACCTTACATTTCCACCAATAACGATACGCACATACTATGGTGGAGCACTTCACTCCTTACAACTGTTTCCACGGTCTCCCTGATCACACCTGCTGGGAAGATCACCCTGAAGGTGGATGATTTAGGGTATCTGGGGGAGCAGTTCAACGTCACCCTCTACATGTGCCTCATCGGCTTACTCTGTACTTGGATATAATGAAATCGCCAGATGTCGCCTTCAAATTCAACCTCCTTGCTCAGTACTCTCATAATCCATGCACACAACACCTAGAGGCTACTCTACGAGTCATGCGATAAGTGATTTTTCCTTTGTGCATTTGCTTTCAACAACATTGTTGAGCGGTCCTTGATGGCTACAGTGACAGAGATGGGGCATGGAGCGCAGATGGAGGACCCGGAAAAGCTACGACATCCTACTTGGTGAAAAAGTTGTGTCATGGCGAGGTGGAGAGGGGAAGGGGACATGATACAACGGAGGGTGAGCAGCCGCCGCCGACAGGGAGAGGGGAGGGAGCTGGAGATGCAAGGGGGAAAGACAAGGATGGGGCATGATCCGGCCAGTAGCCAGACAGAGCAGATAACCTGGAGGAGCCACCCTCGTCTCCCCCGGATGGAAGAGCCGGAGGGACTGCCACGGGTGGATTGGGGGAGGTGGGGATGATGAGGGAGGAAAAGGAGGAGGAGCCGGGGGAGGGGGAGGGGGAGACCCTCCGGAGGAGGAGGAGGAGGCCAAGACAGAGGAGGAGGGTGCGGACGCTGCAATATGGGCGGAGGGGAGGCGGGAGCCGGAACCTATGAGACCACATCTCTTGGGTTTCTGCCACGTGTGTCCCAATATGGCCTGTCGATGGTACGCGTGGAAAAAGGCGGTCAGCATACAGCCAGGGCAGCGAGACAGGAGGGGGAAGAGAGACTGGGAGCAGGGACAGAGCCGCAGGGCCCGGGTCCAGGGTGAAGTGGCTGTGGTGGACCGGGTGTATACACGGAGACAAAGGGGACCAAGCACCTCCACAG